>PVLA01000996.1:0-160958 GCA_004027455.1 Hydrochoerus hydrochaeris | reverse complement strand
CTTCTGCTCTTAAAGATCCAACAAAGATTCAGCAATATGGTCATTTATTTTACACACTCAAACATACATGCAGTTATATCCCTTAGAGCACTTTCTTTTCCTCTCTTTTTTACAATAGCAATTAAACATTTTGGTTTTATTACTCTTGTAGTTCTTATTTACTTTTTACACTAGAGACACAATATGACATTTATAAATATGATTCTCATTTATTTCACTAATGAAGATAGTCTCAAGTTGTCTCCATTTGCCTATGAAGGCCTCAAGGTCATCCTTTTTATAGCTGAATAATATTCCATTGTATAAAAATGCCACATCTTTTTCATCCACTCTGCAGTTGATGGGCATCTTGGTTATTTCCAGGATTTAGCTATCACAAGTTGTGCAACTATGAATACATATATCACTGTGATATGAAATTTTCAGTTCTTTGGGGAAAATACCCAAGAGGGGCATAGCTGGATTGAATGGGGCTTCCAATCCTAGTCTTCTGAGATTTCTCCATATGGATTTCCATGTACTGGCTCGACTTTGCCATGTTATGTTCCAGTTGTTTCTTTCTGCTTTTCCTCTTATTTAATTGCTTATCCTACCTGGTGGTTTCTTTCTGTTGTTGTTTTGGGGATTGGGTTCATTTTTATCTCTGTCTAGTATACCTTTCAGTACTCTTTCTAGGGTTGGTTTGGTGGACATGAATTTCTTCAGTTCTTCTTTGTCATGGAAGTATCTTGTTTCTCCATTAAATTTGAATGAAAGTTTTGCTGGGTACTTCAGTCTGGGTTGAAGGTTGTTTTCTTTCAGGGCTTGAAATACCTCACTCCAAGCTCTTCTTGACTTGAGGGTTTGTGCTGAAAAGTCTGCCATGATTCTAATGGGCTTTCCTTGATAGGTGAGTTGTGTCTTTTCTCTGGCAGCTTTTAATATTCTGTTTTTATGCTGTATGTCTGAGACCTTAATTATTATGTGTCTGGGTGTGGATTTATGTTGATTGTGACTGTTTGGTGTTCTATATGCCTCACTTATTTGCATATCATATTCTTTCCCCATGTTTGGGAAATTTTCTGCTATTATTTCTGTAAATATGTATGCCATTTGCCTGGACTCCTGTATCTTCACTAATGCCCATTATTCTTATATTGTTGCTCTTGGCATCATCATGAAGCTTCTGGATTGTCATTTCATGCTGCTTTGTTATTTTTAAAAGTTCTATCCTTTCCTAATCACTAACTGTGATCTTGTCCTCAAGGTCCAAAATCTTATCCTCAGCTTCCTTTAGGCAGTTTTGCACGCTTTCAATAGATTTTTTTGTTTCTTGGATGTCTCTTTGAGTCTTTTTCACTAATTCTGCTTGTTTTCTATATTGTTAATTCAAAGTTTCAATCAGTTTCCCATGCTCATGTACTTTTTTCTCTAGTTCTTCTTTAGCTGTATTCAACAACTCCTTTACTAAAGTTGTTATTTCTATCTTTACATGGGAGACTACTTCTAATTTGATTTCCTCTATAGCCTAATGCAGTTGTTTTTTTATTTCACTGGCTATCTTTTTAGAGATTCCTGGTGTGTTACTTTTGGGGTCCTCTATTTCAATGTCTCCTATACTTGCTTCAGGTGAACTATAGGTTTGAGACTGCATTTTGCTTTTTCGTTTTGTCGTTTTCACTCTGCCTGGTGTTTTCTATGTGTAGGAGGGGATCACACACACTATTTTCAGACACAACAAAGTCATATGGTTTTACTACTGACCCTGTTTATCCCCTGTACACCTCTATTTACATAAGGTTTACTAGGGGGTTTTACTACTGACCCTATTTACATATGGTTTACTAGGGGATTTTACTACTGGCCCTATTTATCCCCTGTACATCTCTATTTTAGGGGTATACTCACCACACTGATACAGTCAATCTGGTGTAGTCCAAAGTTCACCACCTGGGAGCAAAATTCCAAATTTTCTCACACTAACTGAATTCTGCTGAGATCTTCTTATGTTCCAGGTGGAAGGTTGGGTCCATCTATAGCAGTCCAGGGCAGTTTTCAGTCTTGGGAGGGCGTCCTCGATGTTCCTGGTGGCAGGGCGGGCCCATGGTGGAGGTTCCGGGCAGCTTACCCCTTCACAATATTTTAAATATAATAGAGTAATCTTTTTTTTTTTTGAAGTTTTGAAATATTTTCTCATTTCATTGGAGATCTTGCTTTTGCAATCTCATTTTACACATGAAAGGTTCCTGGCAAAGATATGTTCTTAAAGGTTAGTCAGTTGTCATTTGAACCTTATTATCAGGGTCCATAGTCTCCTGTCCCTGCAGCACTACATGATTCAAACTAAGATATCTTGAACATGCATGCACACATACACACGCAGATCCATAATATTTTACTCTCTCATAATTTGGCTTGGAAAATAAAATTTAAATATCCTTTTAAATTATATTTTTATTTATATAATATACCAGAGAGTATTCATCACTTATACAATATCCATTTTCTATTTCCTCATTATAATCCAACTTCAATAAAATGTAGGGTATCAGTTTTCTAGGTGAAACCTTTTTCTCCTTTCTAGATTTCCTTGTAACCCAATTGGTCTTATGTTTAAAATACGGTCATTAAGATACAACTAGGAATCAAATCAGTGAAGCTTTCAGATCAGTTATCATTTTTCTGATTAAGACAGGAAAGACTACTTGACATGATTATCATGTCTTTCTCCGTTTCTTCCCAACTTGAGCACTGATACAATGCTCTCATTACAGAGCACCCATTGCATGACTGTGATTATGGACAAGTTGTAAGAATGGCAAAACAGAAACTTAAAATGCATCTCTATCTTGACAGCTAGTTTAAACAATATTTTTGAGTATCATCATGAGACAGCATGCAAGAAGACTTCTTAGTACATAATGAACAAGAAAGCCTAGATATTTGCAAACCCAAACTTAGAAGCAAACAAATGTCCTTCTTTACAAATAAAAGATTAATACTTAATCATCTGGCTTGTGGTCTATGCAGAAGAGGAATATTTTTGGATATGCTAAAGTACTTCAATAATTGAAGTACCATTAGTACAAATGAATGTTTTAAAATGCTGTCCTGTAACATATGTGAATTGCCTGGAACTGTGCCTGTCATATAGTAATGACTATGAATTATGGTTAATTGATTAATTTTAGTGGCAGGTTGACGACTAGAAAACTCATGCTTTCTGACTCAAATTCTGATGTTCTTTTTATCATGCCATGTGGATCAGTAATCAAAGGAGCAGTGAGAATCTAAAATCAGTAATTCATAATATGAATGTTATTTCCTTCTCCTAAGGAAAAACATAAGACACAATGACTAGATTGGAAAAAAAGCTTATACGTCCTTACTGCAACTTGATTTTTCAACCTCAAAGCAATCCCAATATTATTGTTGCTTTTTTGGACATAAACTAGTTTCTTAGTGTGATGACCCAATGAGTTATTTCTAGAGTAAGTTTTCTATATGTAAAATATAACATGCATAGAGTTGTGTGAAATCAAAGAAGTTAGTTAGAAAATATCTGTGATCCAGAAGTCCATAAATTGGTTCTTCCTAGAGTTGTAGGACTCATAGCCTGATGAATTTTGTAAAAATATTTCTGCCAATTATGAGCTAATGCCATTGTGACATAAGTCTGGTTTTAAATAGGAACAAATACCTGCCATCAAACCATGTCGCTGTTCAACCTTGTTATGATGAAGAGCTAAAGGATTTGATGACCACCAATATTAAGATAGACCTTCATAAGCACATCTGAGTGCAAACGTGCACACAAACAGAAGTAAAGTGATATGTGAAACTGGTCCCAAGGTGACTCTTGGATGTCCTGTGATGCTCAGAATGTAGCCCACAGATGGAAGACTGCAAAATTATATGACAACAGTGTAATTCATAGGTGCACGTAGGGTCTGGTGAGGTGGTGTATGGAATGGGACTTTCATGTAATAAAGGTAAGATTTAGAGGTTTTAGGAAATAGTAAGGGAAAAGAAGTCATCAAATGAGAGAGAGGAAATAACATGAAATCATTCATATATATTTACAGATAGACCAATTTCTACTAAGAGGAAAAAAGAACAAAAGCCTGTCTAAGATTTGGAACTGATATCAGGTAAAATAGATAACTTAACTATAATACTAAGTCTATGGTGATTTATAAGGTGAAACAACTTCATGATATTTGTAATTTTTCTTAATATCAACAGTAAATGGTTTTTTATGTATAAGGTGCACTTATCAATCACTTAAGGTGAAAACAAACTTTCCTTTTATAAGATATATCAGTCATTATCTAATACCTATGTAAAATAAAAGCAAGTCCCCCAAAGAAGTTTCCCCCTCCTGCCTCCTCTGTCCCATGTAAATGCTACTTAAATCATGCATGGACTAGTTATAGTCAAATGTACTAGAACACACAGAGAAAAATCTATAAGAAATGATTTTCATATTATTCTTTCCGAGAATCCATAAAGTTTGTCAATATCCTTTTGATTCAATAATCAATGAATTGCACAGTTTTTGAACTCAGAGCCCTCAGTGCCTGGGGAAGCACTACATTTCTCCATTAACTATGGTTGTAACTTTGGTTCCTTCTGAGAGCTGTTCCCGCTTTGGCTTCCAGAATCTCATCCTGAAAGTCAGTTATAAATAGTTACTTTCACAGCTTGTTTTCTCTAGATTTTTTGTAATATTTTGGTAAGCAATTAAACTAGGACAAATTTCAGAGACCTGATCCATTTGACCCAGACATGGGTCAGTAGAAATCAGGAAATAGGAATGCATAGAAGTAACGGCTCAGGGTCAGTGGTTTCTGTGTCTAAATTTGTGGAAGCACATACCCATGTCAGCCTATGGGACTTTGATCTTGGTTGTGCCTTGTGATGCAAGAAGGTTTTATAATTATGAGAGAATGTCTGGCCATGTTCCTCTGAGTTTGTCACGCCACACATTTGATAACAGTGAGATGCGAACAGGGTGCAAGATTATACTATGACTATTAGATAATGTTGTAAAAAATAAATTTAGAGATCTAGAATATTTGTGGCAAGTACTACATCTTTTGAAACACTTAGGCATTTTCTGCTGTGAAAAACTAGATCAATATGAACTTCTAGTTCTATATTATTACACTTCATGAGGTTTTGTTAAAAGGCTTAGGAACTCATTTGTTTTCTTTCAGTTCTCAAAGTAGAAAAAAGTTTTCTTATCCATGAAATAGTGCTGATGTATTTTAACTAAAAATAATAACAAAAATAATTTGATTAGTTAAGTACAGAATGTTTCCTGCTACTGACAAATCAAAGCATACATGGCATTAACAATAGAAATTAAGTCTTTTCAAAGAAGGATATCATTGTTTATTTATGTATCAGGTAAAATAAATGTTTTTCTCCAAAAGGCATATTCACCATAGTCACAATATTTACAGTTTCTGACAGTTTAAACAAACAAGTTCAAAACTTTCTGTTTACATTTTGACACAATGTTCAGTTTTGGCACTGATGACCTATTGTGACACTGATGTTCAGGTTTGATTAACATTTCAAATCGAAAAGATGTTATGAATATCATTGCTGGAGTTCCTTTAAATTTTGCCTGTATCTTTTTATCTTCATATTAGTGGTATGCATCATCCAGTCGAGGTGTTTGAAAAGAGGATGGATACCATCCTTTTAGATGTTATATGTTAAGAAGAATTAGAAATATCATGCTTCTTCTAAAAAATTGTTCAATGGACATGAGTGAGCAATATCCACTAGCCAGGCCTTTTGGAAGATGGCCAACATACTATCTCTGAACTTGATAGTTCCTTAGCTTGGAAAAATAAAACTGTATAGGAGCAATTGGAAAGGAAGTCAATTCTATGATGGAGATTTTCATAGGTTCTTAAAGTAGAATCATTAGACAGAAAGGGCTGACGATGGAAAGTAGAAAATGAAGGAGCAAACCAATCTGAAGAACAGTCAGCTGGGTAGTTGATGAGTTGCCATTGTTGACTGGAAGAGCACAATCAAACAAGGAGGAACAAAGTCTGTGTCTGCATATCATATAAGTTATCCGGGAAGTAATTGGCAGTCCTTTGAGACCTCTCATTTGTAAATTAAAATTAAATCATTTGCATAAAGAGTAAAAAAAGTTAATGAACATGAAGTTCTTTGCAGCCAGTAATAACTAAATACAATTTTATTCATCCGCTCTTGCCCTGAAAATGTGAGTGAATGAGTTTTCAGGTGATTATAGCCACCAGAAGCTTCCAGACATACTTCCAAACACAGGGTAGAAACATAATCCCAGCTATAATTTGTCCAAAGTTTTGACACTCATAGTTCCTAAGCATAATAATTAGTTGTTTTGTACTATAAGTTTTAGGAAAATTGTTATCCAGATTTGGGTAATTAGAATACTTGCCCAATCTACCAACCCAAGCCTGCATTTATAGCAGAGACTAATGAGGAAAAGAATCTTTCTATATAAATGCAATTGTGGATGGGTAGTGTTGGAACTCCAAAGGGAAGTTTGGAGCCCCTGATAAAATATAGTTTTAATATCACCTTAGTCTCAGATTAAAGCAAAGAGTTTAAGGTGAAAACTTGGAGAAAAGTACTGATTCATAGAGGAAATGTCTCAAAGTCAGTGTAGTGAGACCAGTAAAACAAAAGAGCTAGAATTGTATATGTATGATTAAATAATGGAATATTAAAGATTAAGAGTCAGGAGTGAGGGAATTTTACTCAGTGGAAAGCTTTATTTTAAAAGACATTATGGTGTTGACTCACCGTTTACAAGGAATCTTGAATACTTTAGAAAAAGTCTATTGAAGAAAAGGGCATTATTAGCAATGTAAATTTTATGATGACATTTATTATTGCTCAGAGTAGCAATAACGATTATATACCAATCTTAACCCTTTGTCACCATCAAAGCTTTGCAACAGAAAAAAATTGGTATTATATTGTTCCTTTCTTATTGCTCAAAAATAAATGAAATAAGAAGAGAAACACTACCAGCTATCAGTCTTCTGTCATAATAATCAATGAAGCATATTGGGGAGTAACACAAGGCATGTTCTTAAAATGATTCACATCATCTGCCTTTATTGTAGGAGGAAATAATGCAAAAATACCTCCTATTTGCAATGATGACCTGTGTGAGATGTATCATAAGCTACAAAATGAGCACCAACTTTCAAACTATACACATTTCACACTATGAAAAAAATCACCAGAATTTCCCGTGAAATATACCATATCATAGCCAAAGTTCTATTTTGTAACATCAGTCAATGCACAATTTTTTCAAGGGAGAATTTCAACAACAATAGAGACACTAGCTACAGAGACAACTGGATCCAGTTGTGTATGTTTGATCATTGATGGAAACTGACAGATGGTTCTGTAAAAAGAAAAAAAAAGAAAAGAAAAGAAAATTCTAGTGAAAAGAAAAAATAACAGTGGGAAAAAAGATGAGCCCTGAAAAGGAGTGGATGATTGAATATGAAGTTCATAGTAAAGTCTTTACCTTGGAAAAAAAGACTTTTATTCCCATATGTCTGAGTAAAGATACACTACAAATGAATATAGAGATGGACTGAGTTGAAAAGAGGTGATAGAAGGGGGATCATAAATGCTAGGTAGCCTCCGACATCCCAAGAATGTAATTCAACTGAAAATGCTGGGTGTCCTGTGTTGAAATTAAGGAAAAATGTCTGCATAATCAATAACATATGATCCTTCAATATTGCCAAATTTCCATTCAGAGTGGAGTAGGTTCCTTAGATCTATTCTTCAGGTAACTGAAACACATGCAAAGAGACCATAGGGAGTAAGTGGCAACAGGCATCCCTAATACATTTCCCAGGATAATGTGTCAAAAGTAATGAGGATTCTTACAATGGAGTTTGGATATGCAAATGTTGGCTATGCCTTTAGCTCTATTCTAAAACTTTTCAAGAGAATTTTTCTGTTCAGTTTGTAGTTCTGTGATTCTGATATATTGACATATTTTAAAGTTTACTGCCTTAACCAAAAGTAATTTTTATCAGCTGTACTTGTAAAAATCCAATAGCATGTAATTATCTCAAGATATCTACCCATTAGATAAATACCATATTGAATAATGGCTACTTGACTGAATCAATTTCTGCTCACTGTTACAAAATGTGACATCTAGAAATAATGATGTAAGTATAGTAATAAAAATAAAGTAGTGTTACAAAGACAAAAGAAAAGTAAACAGAAAAAAAGAATGAAATAGAAAGATGGGCTGAGTTGTAAGAAAGAAAATGGTTGAGATAAGAGGTCAGCTCCCTTCCAACAAAAGAACTCATGTCTGGCTGTCCGCATGGCTGTGGGAAGAGTAAAATGACAGTCCAGGAATACTGTAGTAACAAGTGACGGGTATGAACCAGTACACCATTAAATTGCTTCCACAAAACTCCACAATATGAGGCACGCTCAAATCTTCAGTGAGTTCAAAAGGAAAGTTCAGTCAAGTTCTTGATTTGGCACCTAATATAAGGTAGGTGATGGTCACCAATTAATCAGATTCAATCTTCTGAAAATTATGGCCAAATAATCATTCTCTGTAATACAAAATGACCCAAGCTGCTTGTGCTTTTTCCAACCTATTTATCATTATTTATTAATTTTCAGATATTTGAACAAATAAGGTCATTTAAAGTACATTTATGTGAAGAAAAATTGTAACTTGTGTTAATAAAAATTATATCTTTAATTCCCAACAATGATTACAATGGTTAAATAATTAAGATATAGGAAAATAATTTTTATTCACATTCTTTTTTGATGAGCATGCATTGAAAATTGTATTATGTTCAAACTATGATGTTAAGTGAAAATAATGGATTGAAAATTATTTAACCTTATGAGTTTTATTCTGTAATTATAGAGATATAATAATAGTGACAATATGCAGTAAGTTGATTAACATTGATGTTAATGATAACAAGTACTGAGCTAGAAAACATTTTTCTTTATATTTTATTTCTTCTCTTAACATTCTTTAGTGCTCAGAAGGTATTTTGTAATTATGAAATATCAAGAAGAATCGCTTGAAACTGAACATTGAAGAGATACAGCTAACTTTGGGCTTATATATGTATTTTTAGTACTACCGTAGAAACTAATGTTCAATTACATTGTCAGTTACATGTATACTCAATTACTAAGGGTAGTTTATATTTTTAGTACTGTAGAAACTAATGCTCAACTACAACAGAAGTATCAATCTCCATCTGTTTTCATTTCAGGATGTGTTTGCAAACAAAGCTGTCTTAGAGACCCCTCTCCAGTTCTTACTGATGTCTAGAGGCTCTAGGAATTTGCAGTGTAATCTGGAATCTTTGCAATGGAAACCTTGAAGTACTAGTGGTCATGGATTTAAAACAGGGCTCCAAATGCTCTTGAGGTATTCCCACCAAATAAAAGTCAGTAACTTTTTGACAAAGTGTATTTTGAACACAGTTTCTGTACAATTGAAGTGGGTAACACTCTTTCACATCTCCACCACCTCTCACCTGGTTGCTGGTCTAAGACAACTGGAATCTCTGCTTTAACTTGGACCTCTGCGGTCCCTCTCATCATGACAGTCAGAGTGATCCTTGTAATCTTACATGTTGCTTAACTTCAGGACTCCAGACCCTGCAAGAGTTTATCCCTTCACTGAGCCTAGACACAAATGTTGTGAACAGACTTTACAAGATCCTATCCCTGTTTATCCTCTGAACCATCAGCAAACAATATTCCAGACACTCTGAATTCTTCATGGCTCTTTGAATATGTGAGAAAAAACCCTCACACTGATACTCCTCCCTGGATATTCTCCCTGCATGGAATTCTGTTCAGTCACATACCTACGTGACTAAATCCTCATCTCCTTCCAGTTTCGCCAAAGTGTTACTTTCTCCATGAAACTTCTGCCAATAATTATTTTTAGAATTGTAAATAGTACCCACTGTATCTTGGGTACTCCTGATTAGCACTACCATGCACCCACTCTGCTTTTATGGAATTTAATACACATCAGTACCCAAAATAATTCACTTACTTGCTATGCCTATTATTTGCTGTTGACTTCTGTTTGCTGGAATACATCTCATATACATCAGAGTGCCTGGCAAATAGAAGATACTCAAGAAATATTTGATGAGTGAAAGAGTGATTAGACAAATACATGTTTTCTAGATGCTTAAAAATACCCTAAAACTAAGCATACTTAAATTTTCCCACAAAATACTTACAATTTCTAAACAAATATCTTGTCAGTTAATATTAGAAGTTATCTAAGATAGCTTGGAAATTCTATTCTTACATGGTAGAACAAATGATTGTTGTGTCATGACCTTAAGTGCAGGTCTCAAAAAAGATTTAGTTAGAAGGTAATGTTGTACATCATAAATTTGCATATAGCTAAAATTACTGAATCGTTAGTATTATAAAACTGTATGAGTCAGTGTCAAATCAGGAATATTTAATTCCCTAGAAGATCATTTTTACCAAATGATATAAGCGGAGTCAAATAATTGAGGAAGCAAATGGAAAAAACAGGATTCGTAAAAGTTTGGTTTTACACTGAAAACTTACTTCAAATGCATGTATGAGACGAATAAATTGATTCAATGAATTCAATGATTGTGCCTGGTTGGAGATCCTAGTGAAGGATTTAATAATGTGAATATAAATGAAGGATTAGTAAAGAAATGCATTTAAAAAGTTATAGTGTGATAAACACAACTCTAATTTGTCATTCTGAAGACAGAACAGTTCCACGTCTCACTGCATGAAAAGGAAATGATATCACTTAAGTTTTGTGACACTCAAATATTAAAAGATACCGAAGCTCCGGAGTTAAGTGTAAAAATACTGAAGCTTGGAAGGCAAGTGTACCTTCAAGAGAAATGCTGGAATCTTTGAGAAAAAGAGAAAGTTTTTATAGTGAAATAATTTTAAATTGAAATTGGGCTGGGATAGCACAGGTCTGAGACAGTGATGAGTAGAGAGAGATTTGGGGTTCCACGGCACTGTATTTAAATAGAAACAGGTGACAAAACAAGAGAAGACAAATGAGTAGACAGTTGTCTGTAGACACAGAAGTAAGGAAATTCTTTATTTCCTCAGTTGAGAAAGGTCAAAATCAATTTCTTATGAAATGTAATATCTCTCTTTATACTTCCAAATTTTAATAAGTATAGTGATAATATGAACATATTATCACAATATTTCTTTGATTTAATCATTTGATTATGTTCCCAATGTAATTTTTCTTTGACAAATGACATTCAATATGCTTCATTAATTAGAAGTGAAACTTCTTTTTAAAAAGTGATTAAATGCTTGCTTATATTTCTCACACTGTAATGTAACATCCTTCTGTGAAAAGATACTTAGTATCTATTTTTAAAATAAATGAGTCAGTGTGTGCGATTATGTAGGAATAGATGAATGCTTTGGAGAACATGGACTATTATGATGGTATGACAGATGTTAGCCTTAACTGAATGTGAAAAAGAATTCATTAGCCCGTTCTTCAGCCTCTACCATGGATCTTCTTACTGTCTGACTTTCAAGGTTTAAAATGAAAGAATGAGAGTGCTTTTCTCTAGCAAAAGGATGAATGATTTTTCTAGATCTAGTTATTTTGATTAGGAAAGAAAACATAAGGTCTTTAAGAGCAGAGTACTCCAGGGAAATGAATCATTTGAATAAAACAAAATCATGACTATTTGTAATAAAAAGATGGAGAATATAAAGTTTTACAGCAGTGAATAATTTTAGTGAAACCATATAGACATTAAATGTTTGAAGATGTAAACTCTAAATTATATTTCACTAGGAAAATATAATGACATTATTTAGAACTCAAAGGTTTAAAAAATGAAAGAGAACATAGAAGATTTTACCATGGTCTTCAAGTGTTAAATGGTTTAACCAAACTGATTTTGTGTTATGTTCAGGAGCCCTGTAAAACCCTCCCCCATGGTTTAATCTGTTCTAAAATAATTTCTAAATCTTATGTCAACAATTTTGTAGCTATGGAAGCTAAAATTCATTAAGTATACCAAGTTTATACAATTAGCAGTCCTGGGCAAAGATCTGAACTCAGGTCCTTGACACACACCTGAGCTTCTAACTAGTATGATATACTGGTTTTCTCATACTAAAAATCATACATTATTCTTTCTTAATATGTGTGCCCATGAGAACAAGATGATAGTTACTATGGATATTGATGTGTAATAAAAATACTAGTTCATTACCTACATTCCCAATATCTACCTACATAGACAAATGTTACATTCAAACATATGTTAAAGGCAATCCCCATTATGAATCAGTCCTAATTTACAAAGCTTAGAATAATTTATAAAAAAATTCTTTTAAAAAAACCTCTAATGAAGGCAGCGCCACCCTTAAGTTTTTTCAGATATGTAACTATCCACGAACAGTGTGATTGCCTGGAGACCAGGAGTAAAACCTTAAGCATTTTTTTTTTTTTTCATCTACAGAGTCTTGCTTCTTGTAGGTTGGTGGGCAGTGAATGGTATGATATTGAGTCATTTGAAATAACATAAGTGCTGAGCAAGTGACAGACATTATCAACTGTCATTTGATTATTGATGAGTTAAACAAGACAATCACTTTAGATTTGAAGCATTAGAACATGAAAATATCATCACCCCATGGCCTAATTTCGAGTTGATTGAGAAATTTATTTTCAATTTGTAAGAAAATAAAATAACAAAGATGTCCTGTTCACCGAAGCTAGGAAAATTGGCTTCACAGCTGGCTGACTAGTTCATTCAGCAAGAAATCGGTCAACTTTCAAAGATCAGAAAAAATGCATTTCACACAGTGCCAAGAATCATACAAAATTGCTGAGCCAACTGGGAGTTAAAGAACTCAGGCAAATTAGGGCTAGCTTGGAAAAAAATTAAAAAATCGGATCAAATCCTTATTGATCTTCTCAAGCTAAACTAATACTATGCCTAACATGGGAGCCTATCTCACCAAATTTTCTTTTAAAACTTTCTTTTTGTAATAAACATGCAGTTTTAAAACTGAGCTCTCAAAGTCTATGGCCTTCTCTTCAGTTGTCTGTTGTTGGTTATCTTCCCAAATTTTGTCGAGTCAGCTCACTTGTCTCAGTTTATACGTTTTCTGGTTTTCCTGCACGGCAAGAGAATGGTTGGTATGCACCTAGAATATTATGGCTACATTGTAGGATGTGCCTTCTACCAGTTGAGGTGCAACTGAAAATCAATCTCTCTCTCTTCCTAGGAAATGGAGAGGAAGTTTTGCCATTTACAGTGTTTAATATAGTTCCTGTAAATGTGCAGGAAACCTCTGTTTGAAGTTCTGAAGCAAACTACCTTGATGTTCACCGGGATGAGACAAACTGCTTGATGAAAAAAAATCATATTCAAAAGAGATTGCTGCGAGAGGAAGACAGCCTATTTATTTACATGAAGATCAAAGGAGCTTCACATGAATTGGGACTATTTTTTTTTCTCTCAGCGATTGTCAAAAAATAATCCACAAAGCTGAAAGAGAAAAGTGGTCTTTATTTTGCTTGCATGTGCTAAAAAAATATTCAGCATATAATAATGTTGTGTTAATTCATTTGTGAAATAATTTATATTTTTCATACTGACAAATTTAATTCTAATAAGTAAAAATTTTGCATCATTTATATTTTGACTATTATTCTGCTCTTTATGAAATAACCAACAATTTGGCTTATGTTAACACAATGGAAGTCACACTTAACAAATAACTGCTATCATGATTAAAGGCCCTTATAATCAAAGCCAGTAGAGTACTGTACAGATGCAGGATAATTTACTGCCTCAAACAGAATTCCTCTAAGTACTGAACACCATAAAGATTTGCTGCCTAACACAATATTCTCTCTGTAAAAGACTGGATGATAAGAGGGAAAACCACACATTCTTAAATCATTAGCTTTTTTCTTCTTTTATGTGTTTTACCTCCTTTTTCTCTTGCTAAGGTTGGCTGAGCTTTAAAGAACAGGAAGGGAGGCAAGAACGCAATCAACCTCAAAAATCACTTTGGCAAAGCGCAGCAAACTGCATCCAATTAAAACATTAAACAGTATGCTAATAATTATGTTTCCTGTAGTGCCTTTTCATCAAGGATTTCAAAGTCAAATTTACAATTCCTCAGTTATGCTTTGGATATTTCTAATTCTGATTGCTGGAAAATTCTCTGCCTTTCCTCTTGTATACCTAACTCACACTCAGAGCTTCCAAATAAATTTTATGAAACACATTCATTTTGCCTTTCAAATCTGCTAGCTTTGGGTTCTCCATCTTCCTTGCCTTTGCTCAACTACCTAAATGACTGATTTTTAGTAATTTGTAAGCAGAGGTAGGGCAATTCTAAAATGTTAAAAATTTGAATTATAGACTTTTAAGAATGAATGAATTTTTATGACTTTCAGTCGTAAGTGATTAACTTGAAGTGCATTACCAAATTTCTGCTTCCATCAGCAAAAAGATGATTAACAAAACTTAACCATAAACTTGCAAATCAAGTGCATTCAAGACTCTTAGACACAAAGATCTCTTAGATCTCTCTAAATAGGTTACATGTAAATATGCTGCTCTGACCTAAAGCCTTAGTATTTCTTTAACGTACTTGCTTTTTCAATAGATAAGTGAAGTTTAAACTTTACACAGAGGATTAAAATTTGTAATGAGCCTGGATCTAAGCAAAAATAAAAGATATTGAATTATGGTAGTTTTTTCTATAATTGTATTTTCTATGACCTTCAATATTTTGATAGTCCCTTCCTGATATCTATAAGTAAATTTATTGTTTTAAAAATTAATAACTGTTCTTACACATATGTACCTGTACATACATTTCTTCTTATGCTGTCTTCTTTTAGAGCAACAAAATTTTATAACTTGTTATGTTCTGTCATTTCATATTGCAGCTTGATTTTTTAATGACTCTGGGTTAATGCTTTTTTTTCTTAAAATTTCTTTACATGGTTCAAGTATTTCAAAATCTATCTTTAAACTAAATCAGAATATTTTACAACCAGAATTTTAGAAAAACAGCCAATGTTCAATCTCGAAAACATGTAGAATCTAATTTCAAACCTATCACTAACTGTCCGTGTATTACTTACAGTACAGATAAATACCTTGGGATGTAGCATCCTTATTTTTAAAACACAGTGAATTATCTTGATATGTCTCTAATAATGAAGAATTTAAAGTCCATATTTACGGTTATATGCCTTGGAATTCCTTATCTTTCATTATCCCAAACTTCCATATATGTTTGATCTTAATAACAGTTTAAGATGCAGAGATGAAAGCTATTATTAGTCCTTTGGAAGATGAGGCCAAATAATTTTAAAGAAATCTAGAATTTTTAGAAAATTCTAGACCTGGAGAGTGGCCGAAGTAAAACTGCGCAATTTGTTATTGCTACCCATTGATTAGTGTGCACTGTTCTCAGATGACATTCTTTAGGCCTGTCTTCTTGAACAACATATTGTCCCACTGTGAAATAGGCATTGCAGTTTTGTGTTTACTTCTAATGTTTCTCAAAGGGAACCTTGTTTAATGATATAACATTTGTAAATCCCTTTGAAAAAAGGAATCATTTAAATGCAAAGTATTCTTGAGCATTATTCCCTTTACTCTCCCACTGGGTTCATAAAAATCAAACAGGGCTGACTGTGATCTTTTAGGAGCATAAAAGTGTCATAAATTGACTCTACCTTGCTACATGCCCTGCTCCCCTTCAAACTGCGCCTCACGCAATCTATAAGTGTGCTTATGATACCCAGGCAGAAGCCCTCCATAGAGCATAGCAGGGAAAATTAACAAGCTGAAAACCTTTCCTAAGCTCACACTTCATTTCAACCCAGCAGCAATAGGAATTAGTTTCTCAGAAAGCTTGAGCAGGATATTACGACAACGATCAGTTTTGTTTTGTTTTGTTTTTTTAATTTACATTTTTTTTTTGTACCACAAGTCAAACTCATCATCTCATGCTAGCTAGGCAGGTGCTTTAATGCTAAGCTATATCCTCAGCCCTAGTGATCAAGTATTTACAAGAGGCAACCCAGGCTTTTGGAATAAAAAATGATACCGCATAAATCAAATAATCCTGCACATTTGATGCTTTGCTGTCATTGGCCACTATACCCACCTCCTCTTCCTATTTTTTCTCCTCATTCTGCATTAGTGTTCAAGAAATATGTAGATTGATCAGTAAATAGAAAAGTAAAATGTACATTACCAATATCAAAACCGAGAAAGAACATTGCTTTAGACCCTAAAGTCAAACAAATGAAAATGTGGAGATATAAACAACACTTCTAAGCCAAAAAATTCAACAATTTGTAATAAGTGTTGAAAATCAAGCTTTTTTTGAAGATCTGCAACTTTTAGTGTATGCAAATTTTATATAAATAATTTAAAAATTCATTATTCATAGTAAAATATGTGTCTAAGCAGGATTTGGTAGGAGATGATATAGAAGAAATGACGAAACATTCTGAATTGCTGAATTTATTGACTTCAAATTGTTCATTATATTTCTACATTTTAATTTCATTCACTTTAGGGTCTGCAGCAATGTTCTTTTTCAGTTTTGATATTGGCAATACACACTTTATCTTTCTTTTTGCTGATCAATCTGCATGAAGGCTAATTCATTATAATATCTTTTCAGAACCACTGCTTGTTTTTCTCACAGTTGAACATTTCTGTCTCACTGGTTTACACTCGTCAATATAGCAAGTTTTGATTTAAACTGTATTTCTTTATTTTATCTTCCAAATTAGAAGTTTGGATCATTGATTTTGAACTTTTCTTCTTTTATAAATATAATCATTTAAGGTAAAATTTCCTTACTAAAATCTACATTAGGTATAATTCACGTTTCAGTTATTGAAATTATTAAATTCCTGAAACAACCAAAACTTAGCTTTAAATCACACATTGTTCTGAGTGGCATGATAAAACTGGCATTGACCAGCTCTGTCCCCCATGGGACATAAATGAGGCATCAGGACTTTAAGCATGGAGGGACAGATTAACTCTGATATTAAGTGAGAAGATATTGCAGGTTAAAGGCAAGAAACATGGTGCATATGCCTTGTATATATATTCAAAATATTTCATTTATTTTCTTCTCATTTTTTCTTACATCCCAGAGGATTTATGTGGTTTTGATGACTTTATTAATAGATAAGTCATGATCGTAGCTTTCCTACTTACAATTGATTATTCCTTGGCTTTTGCCATAGGCATTGAGTTGCACAACCTCATCAGGATCAATTTTAGAATATTTTTATTTTCCCCTAAATGAAACCTCATCTTGAACTGTTATCCTAGATTTCAATTCCCTTTACACCAGTCCTCAGCAACTACTAATTTATAACTTGTCTCTGTAAACTTGTATACTCTGGACATTTACTATAAATGAGATGATGTAATAGATTTAAGGCCATTTTTGACTGGCTTCTTTCATCACACCACGTTTTCAAGTCTTACCCACATGACAGAATAAGTACATCTTTTCTACTGGCTAATGACAATTTATTGTAAGACTATAGTACAGCTTATCCATTCATCAGTGAACAGACATTTGGTTTGTAACTAATTTTTTGGCTACAGTGAATAAGACAGCAGTGTACATTTGTGTACATATTTTTGTATGTACTTATGTGTTGATTTCTCCTGAGTAAGCACCCAAAAGTGGAACTGTCAGATTGCTTTAACTTTAACAATGGGTCTTCTAATATGAGTATGAAAGGAAAGGATGCATTTCCATTTATTTGCATTCATTTCTTCAACGGTGTTTTGTGGTCTTTAGCATATAACTTTTATGTTTCTTTTGTTAAGTATATTCATAATATTTCATTCTTTTTGAATAAATGTAAATAGAATCATTTTCTTAATTTCATTTTTGCTTCAAAAGTATATTTAACTCACAAAAATGTACTTTTAACTACAATTGTGAATATCCTTCTGCTATTGATTTGTAATATAATTTTATTTTTGTTTACCCATATTATCCATTAGAGAGACATTAACTCTCCACTAACAATTATAAAGTTATCTATTTCTAATTTTATCTTTGTAAAGTTACTTCATGTATTTAGAGGCTGTGCTGTAAACTATACATAAATTTAGGATTATTAAGAGCTCTTATGAGCTATAACATTCATCTTTATTCAATGATATAACTTTTTATACTATTATTTCACTTAATATCAACATATCCCACATTTTTTCTCTTATTGTTTGAAGGAAATTATTTTTTATTGTCTATTTTTGCCATTCCTGTGTCTTATTTTAAAACAACTTCTTAGAAAGCATATCCTTTTATTAAGCTAATGAAACAACCTCTGACTTCTAATTAAAATGTTTGGACTTTTTATGTTTAATACAATTATGAATGTCTCTAAGCTTAAATCTGTCATCTTTCTACTTACATAAAACTTCTCACAAAAACTCTAATTTTTTTGTTTGAATTTATTAATTTAATATTTCATTTCATTTCTATTATTACCTTAATAAACTTATTTATGATCATTTTTATGGTCAATATTTGATAGACTAATATTCTTACATTATAGATTAGCATCAAGTAACACTGTATGATATTATGGTTAAAATAGTTACAACTCTTTTCTTTCATTTCCTCTTTACTCTCCATTGTGTTATTATTATTTTTCCATTGTGTTATTTTTAAATGTACCTGTTTGTGTATCTTGTGCATAGGTTACAAATCCCTAGTTGTAGTTGTTTTTGCTAAATATTTTTTCAGAAAATAAAAATGAATAAAACCTCTTGATTTAGGTAAATGTTTACATCATTCATTCATATAGATCTGTATATTCTTTAGCTTATTTTTTATATTTTCAATCATTATCAAATAAATAGGCCAAAGTAGATGGAGAGATTATTAAAATATCTAATTATGATATTGAAATTTTAATGTTTTATATATTTTTATGAGTCCTAGAAAATCTATTCTAAATCTTTGTCATTAAGAACATATATTTTTTAACTTATCATGCAGGGTAAATGAATTTACCCTTTAATAATTATGATTTGATTCTCTTTATTTCTGGCTATACTTCTTTTCGTATGTACAATTATAAATCTCTATGCTGAGTGTGATCAATATGTCTGACAACTATGCACTAATAAAAAATAAAGCTAAAAAATAAGCTGTGTCAAAAGTAGATATAAAGTAAATATTAATTTCTTCCCTCCTGGTTCCCTAGAATAAAACAAATTTAAAGGAATGATTTTAAAATGTCTGCCTTGTCTGATAGCAGTATAGATACACTGTTGTACTAGTTAATTTTAGGTGCGTAATTGGAAAAACATCCCCGCCCCCCCAATTTGGTCAAATATCTGTGTGTTCTTGGGAGAGTGTTTTGGTTGACACTGACACTTAAATTGATGAACTTTGAATAAAACGGATAGCCCTTCCAACCACTTGAAAGCTCCAACAATGAAGAGACAGGCCTCCCCATGAGCAAGAAAGAATGCTCCAGCAGACTGCCTTGGCATTTCACCCTTAACATCAAACCTTTCTGATCTTAGAGCTGCCTCCAAAATTTGGACTGAGACTAGGACCTTGGCTCTCCTAGCCTTCAGTTTATCGGCTTACCTTGAAGATTTAGTATTTGCTAGCTTTCTTAATCCTGTCAATCAACTCCTTAGAATTGATGCAACTAGTTTTATAATATTTAATGCAACTAGTTTTCTAATATTTAGTTTTCATGGTATGATTTTTCTATCTGTGTATGATCACTCTTAACTAGAATAGTACTTTCCAGAGATTTGGGTTTCTCCTGTCTTAATTTCTTCCTTTCTACTCCTTGACCCATGCATTTTTAGATCGTTCAGCAACCCTGTATCCAGAACTCCGCGGAGAGGTAAGCCTCCCACCCAGCAATGTGTTCCTTGGCTAAGGAAAACAAAGAGAGCTCTGCAGCTGCAAGGGCTTCTGGGATAGCCAACTGCTTCAAGAAACACGCAGCCAAGAACCAAGAGGCAGAGTGACCACGGTTTTTACTGATTGAGACACTGATGGGAAAGTAGGGTCGGGGGTTGTGGTTGAGTGCTCGGGAATAATGGCTTCTGCAGGCATCGCTTGCAAAAAAGGAACAAAGTGATCTTGACTCCAGCACAGAGGCTGCCAGATATAGTCAGAGGTTTAAGGAATAACTTGATGTTTTGAGAACCAACATTTTGTACTGCGAAGGCATTTTTGATTTGAGTCTCATGGCCTCCACAGAGACTTGCCTCATTTCTTAGCCCTGAGATTTCACCAGCTTTTATTTGAGTCTCCATCCCACCCACGAGTGTGGGAGGCAGTGGGGCAGAGAATCCTAGTCCTTGCCCTGTCGCTTTGCTGCAAAGACACACAGAGATGCCTTAACCTGATTGAATCACATTTCATTCCATTTAGCCTTTAAGGGAACAGCTACCCCTGTACAGACAGCTCTGTGTATACAGGTAAACAGGGCAAAGATGAGGGCTGAATGTCTCTGGAGGGACATGGCTTGCTGGTTCTCCCCTGAACCCTGATCTCTCAAAGTCCTCAGCAAGGCTATCATGCAAATTTATCCTCAAAGTAACATGTCCTTAGTAAATCCTCACTGATTTGCATTGTACATGTGGAATCAGAAAATATGGAAGCATGAAAAAGGCAAGATTAAATTTTCTCTTGATCCCAAAAAGAGATAAGCTACTTTTCTGAGCTAGTTTTTTTATTCATCTGAGAAGTATTCACACTTATGCTTGTATAAACTGAAAAAAGATAAATAAAACTCAGAATCTAGAAATTAAAAACAAGAAGAATCACAAATGAGATAGGTCTTTTCCTATAATGCACTAACTTTTATGAAAGAGTCTCCTAATCAAAGAAAGGATGACTGAAGACAACATTTAGGTGATTGTTGGATTACATCACATTTAAAAGAGACATTAAACTACCAATAGATAAGAGAACATAGAGTGGATAGGGAAGCAATTGACAAATAATGGTTTTAAACTTCTTGATAGTATCTTACATGTAGTGGGTCTTATGGGGTATCTGGTATGACCAACCTTTTTTAGCATAAAAGAAACTGTAGAAAAAGCAAAAAATAACAGTGCTTAGTCATATTCCAATAGAATTTTCTTAGCTGGTTGTATGCTGGATTTGACCGTCATTGGATGAGTCTTGATTTAGGTTATGTCAAGTGATCTATTTTACTGGGTTATGGAGGCGTGTGATGGAATAATGCTGAGAGAAGATGCTTCAGAACAGATGTGTAGGCTAATGTCTGTGAGGCCAAGGAGTTTGATACTTTTCCTGAAGAAAGTGAATAATTATTAATATTATTAAGGCAATGGAACAATATGACCAGCATTAACTTTTCTGAAATAAATTTAGGGCCAGTGTCCAAGGGAAGATTATAACTAGGGAGCTATTACAGGTAACGAAGATCTATTATGGCTAAACTGATCAAAAATGAAATGGCTGTTAGTGATTGAGAATGAACGAAAAAGATACATATGGCCCTTACTTGTATTTTTATTTTTCATTTTCTATTTTAATTTTTTTTAATTTTTATTTTAAAGAGAATAAAACCAAGCAAAACAAAACAGAACAAAGCCAATCCAAACAAACCAGTGCAAGCGACACAGGACTTCAGAACAATAGGAAATCAACAATGGTCACCACAATGCCTCCCGCTGACCTCAAAATAGCTGCAGATACTCAGACATAGTAAAAATCAAACAGAAGAGAACATAATAGAACCAATGAAAACAAAACAAAGAATGCAATAAAAGACTTTAAAACAAGATAATAGTAAATCTACAATGGCTACCAAAATATATCCTGTTATCTTTGAAAAAGCTATTATGTCATGGGAAACAAGAAAATCAAACAAAACAAAACAGAACAAAATCCAACCCCAAAAAACAATGAAAATGGTACAGGACTTCAAAACAAGACAATAGGGAATCAACAATGGCCACCACTCTCAGAAGGAGATCCCCCATAAATGCTACACTACGTATTGCTATCCTGTGAAGAAATGATCAGACCAATGGCTTTAGACCTGCAAAGTCAGTGAAACACTAAACACCATAAGCAATAAACTATATTCCACCTCAGTAGCCCTCATCAAAACCTGTATTTCTCTGGATCAGCCAGTTACTTATGGTAGTTGGAGGGACGTTTGCTCTTCTTGTGTCCTAGCCCACATGCTGGAAAGGCCTGGCATCACTGGAGCGGCCCTTATATGGCATTGATTGACAGGGAGGACTTGCTTCTTGTTGACTTCTTGCTCTCTTCCCCACAGTCCACAAAAGGCTCTGACTCATGGGAAAAGGTTGGTGTCTTGTTCTCCCTATGTGTGCATGGCGCCGATTCACACGGAGGGTTTGCTTCTTACTGACTTCTGTGACACTTACTCGTATTGTGCATTGACCTAAAGGAGTAAAATAAGAGCCCCACAAAAAACAGTCAGTAGATGAATCAAGAATAAAACCTATAATAATAAAATTGTTTAGAAACAGTGTGGTTAGAAGATGAGTATAAACATTTAAAATTTAAAATAAGACATTATATGAATAGGTAGACAATATCGCTGATAAGGAAAATGCACATCTAAACAATGAATTGAATTTTATCCTTTACATTTTCAGAATAACGAAATGGATAATGATTAGTGATATTTGGGTGCTGAGGATATAGCTCAGTGGCACAGTGCCTGTTTGCCAAGTACAAATTCCTGAGTTTGAGTACCAGTACCAAAAAAACAAAAACAAAAAATGATTTCTGATATTTGCAATGTAGGAATTCAAATTCTTTGGTGTGTTGTCATGGAAAGAACAGCTTTTTGTGACCTAGCAGGGCAATCTCACAGTTTTTGCTGAATTCTCCCTTGTGTCTGTTTACACTATACTTTAGTAATTCCACTGAGTTCATTTCATAGAAGGTCACATATAATACATATGGGGGAAGTAGGAGATATTTATCATGTGTACTCATCAGACAATCCTCTTCACAGGGCCTTCCCTATGACAGGATTGTATTCACATCTAATTCTTGTTACACTTGGAAATGTGACATCTTGGTCACTGGCATATGGTTGAAAGTGACATGAACCTTTTCTAAGAAGAAATTTCAAGAAAAGCAGTGTGGTTCTTCTGCATATCTTTTCTTTTGCCATGTGCATGGCTATATCCTAGACACAAGCTCCTCTTTAAACTTAGATTCCAGGATGAAGCACAGATAAAGCAAAGATGCAGATTATATGACACACAATTGAGACTGAAACTCTGTTTTTATGTTACTAGAAAGCAGGTAATGTGTGTTATTGTAGTTCAGCTTCACAAAAGCTGGTGGATACTCTGTGGAATGAGTTGTTTTGTTTTGTTTTGTTTTTGAGACAGGGTCTCCTATGTAGTTCAGGCTGGCCTTGGGCTCACTTTGTAGCCCAGGCTGGTCTCAAACTTCCAAGATCCTCCTGCCTCAGCCTCCCAAGTGCTGGGATTACAAGAGTGAGCCACCTCAGCCTCCCAAGTGCTGGGATGACTGGAGTATGCCACCATGCCCGGTTTGGAATACTGTTTTCTAGTATTGGAATACTGTTTCTAGATGAAACTATTTAAAGCAACCTGTTTGGATCTTCAATGGCTAATGAAGAGTGAAAACAGGAAGTAAAATATGAGATGCATAATACGATATGAAGTAAATTAAAAATATAAATGAGTCCAATGGCACATATTGTAACAATTCAATAAAAAATATAAAATACATTAGTAGATTTACTTATGAAATCTTAGGAAAATAGAATGGGAAAGAGAGTTAAAAATATCCAAAAAATAAATGAATATTACCCTGATCTCGAGTACATGCATATACAGGATAGTTACATGCTTCTAAAGAAAGGGAATATTAAATAAATGGTAGTAACAAAAAGTAAAGTTAACTAAGCCCTCAGCATCTGAGGACAAATAGAGGACACATAAAAATAGAAAGAGAGAGAGAGAGAGAGAGAGAGAGAGAGAGAGAGAGAACAGAAGATGATTTTAGGGAATTTAGTAAAGGAAGATGTTTAAAAAGGAAGTTAGTGAAGGAAGATGTTTCACTAAGTAGACAGAGACTTAACAGTATCAAAATGCCGTGAAAGGCCTACGAAGATAAGAACTGACACGCACCTGTTTTTCTCATTGTAGTCACTAGTGTAGCTCTGTATTTCTTTAACTGTAGATATTATGAAGGATAAGGTTGATCTGGAACAGAAACTTATGGAAGAAATTCATCGGGGAGCTGGGTAATTGTATCCATCACTTCTTTCTGATCTTTTTAATGAGAGAAGTGATTTTTGGCTCTGCATGTATGTCTAAACAGAGAAAAAAATGTCTTTTCATTGCTTTTGTGGGGACTGTACCCTAAAGGTATTGGCCAATGTGTATTACTCAAAGTCCATTTACATTCAATAAAAATTGTCAAATCCTTTTCAAGGTAGTCTCTGAAAGGTTATGGGTGTCTTATTTCAGAACACATAATGGTTACCTTTAGACAAGGCTTTAATTTCCTTGCTGTGATTTCTGTTTTCTGAGCCCAGTGAAAATCTGTTAGCTGAATACAGGGTTGGGTGCCTAGCAGGTACCCAACTGGCTGGCTTCAGTTCCATTGTATTCTCCAGGTGCCCTGCTCTTTCCTGAAGAATTTTGGAAGACAAACTTTTGCACTGTATTGCATGTAGCTTCTCTCTCCTTTTGATTCCGTATTTGCTTAACACAATTATATTTATGGCAAAATAAAGTATTATTCTATAGTTTATCCCCAGATCACTATGCTCCAAATTTTCATTAGCTACATTGCTCCACAATTTTATGACTTGTGAGTTTCCCAATAATGATACATACTACAAGGTTTTTTCTTCTCATGATTATTTTATGGGAAATATTTTGAGCAGTTTGTGATAAGAAAGGATACTATTAATTAATATTAAATTACTTTTAGCTCTAAATTCCCTATAGAAATGAACTGAAAGAGAGAAAGGAAAGATAAATAATACAGAAGTTATAGGACATCATTATTTTAAATATCAGAATTTAATTTAGAAAAATGATGTAAAATTCTAAATACTGAAAGTAGGTGATTGTCAGTGAGTAGGTTGGAAAGATACTTATGTAATTTTTATCTTCCATCTCTCAAAAGATTCTCCTTATGTTGGTTGTTGTATTAGAAATAGTTTGAGTTGATTATAGAACAACATTTTCCTAAAGTTCTTACAAAGAACAATTGTCTTCAGAGATATTGTTTAAAAATAAAGGGAGAATTTTTTATACTGTAATGTCTTGGAGATTTCCAGTGTACACTATTATATGGAAGCTCTGAGAAAAAGTAAGTTAAAGAAACTTTTAAACTCAATTTAATCCATTTTCTTCAACTTATTTATACAAAGGAATTTTCTTCTTTCCATAATAGTTATCAATAAGCCTTAGAACCAAAACATTTTAAAACATGCCATGATAAACATGCTAAAGGCATTCACACGTTAAGAGTTTAAAGTATGCTTATTATAACTCCTTGTAGATAACAGCAATTCAGTAAATACTTATATATAATTTAAAACCAGTAACTGTGCATTATTTCAATAGATTATCTAAATAATATCTTGAGATTATAAGGATAGTTGTCAGTCTCTATGGGACAGAAGAAAGAATGAAACTTACTTAGCACAATAAACAAATTTCCAAGGTAACACATCCATCTGGTTGGTTGAAGAAGCAAGGAATTAAGGAAGTTTTTTTTTATTAACAATTTATATTTTTTCCAGTGGTCTTATTTTATTGGAAAAATGTCTAATGTATCTAGAATTGTGGACTACCATATCATATAATCCATGTACTCCAAGAATTTCTAAAACTAAACATTACACTGAAACACTGTACAGTGATATTAGAAAAAGATCAAATTTTCTCTTGTTTCTAGTGCATAGCACAAGTATCAGGCAGTACTTAAGATACAAGGTGAAGATACTCTTTTTTTTTTTTGTACCGGGATTGAACTCAAGACCTTGCACTTGCTGGGCAGGCAATTAAACCACTGAGCTAAATCTCCAGCCACAAGATACTCTTTTTAATAAGAAGCAGAAATGAGTTTTAACCAATGTGACTTGTAGAACTGAATCTTTTAACAAAAAATTGTGCCATTCATGTTGGTGTGAGACATAATTAGGACAGAATATACTCTTTCGCACTGAGCAGAGTGAAAGGTATGCAGAAGTGTTTCAAATATGAATGCATATTTTAATACATTCTAAAAACCCCACCAACATAAGATGACCTATAAATTGACATAAATTCTGTAACTTTTCACAGTCTTTCAGGTTTTTACACCCTGTGGTGACCACGCTCCTGAGACATGAGCTCTAGCCAAGAGGATTAGCAAATAGGTAGAGAAATAAGGCATTAGGAGTCCTCTGCTGACACAGGCATGCAGAAGTGATGGCGGGAGGAGCAGGCTCTGGGAAAAAAGAGCGCTGATCATTTCCCACTGAAAGGCACATGCTCGCCCACTGCTTGCTGAGTATTCGACCAGTGTAGACTTACTAAACACTAATTAATAAATCTATCATTACCACAATTCATCTGACCCCCAAACACTTCAATATTCCAATAAGCTTTCATCATCCTTTAGGATCTTCAAATTGCTGGGCAGAAGAATCAACAGTAGTTGAATATTAATCATGGGTTGCCTTTTTGTTAAAATTCACATTTACGTATTAGATCAAAATGATGGCAGCGATATCATTAATTTGTCAATTTTTTTCCAATGGTACCTCAGAGTGAACCTAGAACCTTTGTACCAAGCTATACTCATCACTTTTTTTTTTTTTTTTTTTTTTTTTTTTTTTTTTTTTTTTTTTTTTTTTTTTTTTTTTTGAGACAGGGTCTCGCTATGCAGTTCAGGCTGGTCTTGAGCTCATTTTGTAGCCGAGGCTGGTCTCAAACTCACAAGGATCCTCCTGCCTCAGCCGCCCGAGTGCTGAGATTAGAGGCATGTGCCATCACACCCAGCTTTTTATCCATAGCCTTTTAATTTTTTTCTTTAATGTGAGAAAGGATCTTGCTAAATTGCTGAGTTGCTTTTGCTCAGTTTGAACTTTGATCTTTCTGCCTCAGTCTTCCAAAGTGCCTATATTATAAGCATGTGCCACCATAATTAGTTAATATTAACACTGGAATTCTTGCAAATCAAAACAGGAACTTTACTGCTCTGCTGTCATTCTAGGTTATAAACTCTAAAAGTCAAAGATGTAGGGAGGGGTAAGAAAAATGAGGGGAAAGAGACAGAAATGAATTAAAATGTGTTATGTACATGTTCCACAAAGCATGCGATCATTATATACTACACCCATATATTAACAAAAATTTTAAAAATCTGAAAAGAAAGACCACAGCAAAGGCACATACCTGACAAACGTTTAATAACTGCGTTTCCACTAAACGGTAAATGTGGCAGCATGCTAGTGCTGTTCGCGCGCAGAGTTTCATTCTTTCACCATAAGGGTGATATCTGCCCTGGAAAAACCACTTTGGAAAAGATTGTATTTTCTAACCCTTTTGTATCTTGCACACATTTCTCCGTGGGTATGAGCAGTAGATGAACACAAGCGTTTTACACGACACCCTTCAGTTTACCTTTAAAGAATCAGCCACGTCCTCAGCTTGCTGAGATAGCCAGAAACTCGAACCTGCAGGGGAGGCTGTACGTTGAGGTCAGCACATCTGCAGCCTGACCCCGCACTGTCCACCTCTAAACTCCAGCAGGAGAGAGAAACAAACTAGTTTGTCACTGTACTTTGGGACCTCTTGTCATAACGCCTTAGTCTAACACGGTGAGTCACAGGGAAACACAGTCACAAAAGAAAGTAAATGCAGGCCTTTCCCGTAATATCATACCAACAATAGCAGAAGCAGGAGAAAAGTGGAGGCAGCATAATTCTTAAGTCTAGCAATTTTGTTGTTGTTTAGCATGAATTTGTTTTAATATTTATTTATTTACTTATTTATTTATTTTTGTATCAGGGATCGAACTCACAACCTTGAGCTTGCCAGTCAGGTGCTTGTAACACTGAGCTAAGTCCCCAGCATTAAACATTATTTTTATTGGTTCGCACTGGCAGTAGAGAATGTTTCCATTCCTCTGGGGAGCGGGAACCTGCGCGGCGCATCAGTCTTTCCTTCTATCCCTTCCCCTCTTCTACCTTCCTCTCCCTCCGTCTCTGGATTCCCTTCCCTTTTGAAAAAGATCTCCTTACTTCCTTCCATCTTTTCTATTTTGTTCTTTGTTTATATTTTGTGTTTTTTACATAAGCGCAACTGTGTGACATTCAAACATGAGTGTCTCATTTAATTCACTTAGCTTTATTTATTTAGAATTAATTCTATTAGGGTACATTTTCCATACCTCATAATGTGCCCTTTTCAAGTGTAAAATTTAATGACATTAGATAAATTTACAAAGGTGAGGGACATCGCCGTAAACCCATCTTAGGAGATTTCCGTCATTCCGATATGATTCATGGTGCACATTTACTGTGAATCCTTACCCCTAATTTTGCACTAGCACAGCTCCAGGAACCATTGATATATATTTAGCTTCAACACCTTTTCTAATTTTATGAAAAATGAAAACAAACTTTTATAACAAAATAACACGAAAACAACAATAGTTAATACATTCTGCATTGTGATCTTCAAAGTCCTTACTCAGAGTACAAGATATGGGCATCAAAAATTTCCCCAAATGGTGTTACTATAAACATTTCTTTTCAATGAATTAAGACAAGCTAGCAATATAACTATCTTAGGTTTTATCCCTTTTCCTTCCTTCTTTTCTCTTTCCCCTACCCCAGGTCCTCTTTCTTTTTGAGCAATTTCTTCCCACTTCACAATATCTAGTGTACATTTTTGGCCTCATTTAGTCTTTCAGTTTCTTACATCAGGCAATACAGTGTGTACACATGTGTGCCTGATTTATTTCACTTATAAGTATGGTCTCAATTTGAATCCATTTACACATAAAAATCTTGCTTATCCTTCTTTTTGGCTGAGTAGTATTCCAATATATAAAAAGACCACAACCTTTTTTTAACCATTTCTTGACTGATGGTCATTTGAGTTGTTTCCAAGATTTAGCTATTACCAATTATGCTACTATAAACATGGGCACATGTATATTGCTGTGGTGCGATATTTTTAATTCTTTTGGGAAGATACTTAAAAGGGAAATAGCTATGTCAAATGGGACCTAATGACCTAGGTTTTTGAGGAATTCCTATACTTATTCTCACAGTGGTTTCACCATATGGCAGATAAATATATAAAAAATATTCAACATCATTGGTCATCTGAGAGATGCAAATTAAAATAACACTGAAATTCAATCTCACTCCAGGAAGAAGGGCTAATCAGGAAGGGAATTTAGTTTAAGCACCTTTCCGCTTGTGTAACTCTGAACACCATTTAAATTCTCTGTACCTAAGTATCTATGACTGTTGCATGGGTATATTGACTTCCACACAATGATGATCTGAGGATCGAACATCTCAAGTTCATGTTAGATAGGCTTTGATAGCCCAACTCTCATATAAGAAAATTTAGAGGTACTCTGAGATTTCTCAGTAATAATCTCATGGCCTCAGCTAGAAGTCTGGGCTTTCTTGTTATATTACCTCCACATTACTGGAGAGCTTTACTTTCTCTCAACAGTGGTATCTTGGGCTCTGGAGTCCATGAACATATTTTTAGAAATAACTGAATGCTTTAAAAGGGCTCAATGATTTCTCAAGGTTGAAAGAATATTTCTTTAAGCAAGTTTAAAGCTTGAAGCAATTACATTTTCTTATATTGTTATCTGATAGACCATATGCCACACATTCAATTAAAGGAATTAGTATATATTGCCTTCAAATATCATGTTTAGAACATATGACAATCAGTTAGTACATTGAATTGGTTTTTCCTGTGATATTTATGTTTTTGATAAAGGAATATGACTGTCACTTAAATATATGTTTCCCTTACTATCTCCTAGCTAAATAATTTGCATTAACTATAGGCAAATAAATATGATGAATAAATTGGCTGACAGTTCCAATTTCAATAGATTTTATTTTAGCTTTGGTTTTAGGGTTTTGCTACTTTATTTTGACATCTAGATAAGCCATCACTGATTCATTTAAAGATTCTTTAAATAAACACTCTGTTTGAAGCATATGGAGTAAAGTTTTAAGTTATGGGGCAGAGAATGGAAAGATTAGTTACAAAATTTATTATGATTTTATTGAATTTTAATAGCCCATTTAATTCAGTGTAAATTGTTTCTTAGTTTTCCAGGTAGTGATTTTGAGGATGAGTCAATATTTTAGTCTTTTGTAGTCCATCATTTGCATATTTCCTGCTAAGTAGAAGGATGAATAGGAGAAAGGATGGATCAGAAATGATATGCCATTGAAATCATCTGACATTACATTGTGTGCTGCCTTAAAAACCGAATCCATAGTGGGGAATTCTTTTGCACTTTCCCTATGTTTTTCTGGGGATTTTAAAGATGGAGAGCCTCATGTTTCTGATAAAATAGGCTTAGGTCTACATAGCTTCATATATCCCAAAGTTGGTCACTCTTCTCTATTTAACTAGGGGACAAAAGTCCCTTTCTCCTATGCATTGGGCATATACGGCATCCCCTTTCCCTTTGATAATAATCAGATATTAATGTGAAATTTACAGAGTGAAAAATGGTCCTGAATCGTAAGTGTATTAGAAGCATGAAATCTCATAAGCTTACTTTGTTTTACTTATTCAGAAAAATGGCCAAGCTGGGTTGGGGGGAGAAGCATTTCCTCAGAAAGTTTCTCAGAGAATTTGAAATAACTTTAAAAGTACAGAAATGTCTTTGTAGGCAAATTTATGTGTTTTTTAAAATTATGTCTTGCTTTTTAATTTCAGCTGAGGGTCTAGCAGAGACATGTCAGAATTCCTGTTTTCACTAAACATTTCAAAGACACACTTAACTGAAATGTGTTTTAATCAAAATTTAAGATTGAAGACTTTTAAATCTCTGGAAATTGAACAAAAGTTATTTCAAGACACTTGAAGGAATTGATTAAAACATATTTCCCCAAACTGGGTGAAACTAGAGACAGCAATATAGTCTTCAGGCTGTGAACAGTAGCTGTTCTCACCGCTGTTCTCTCTTCTAATTGAAGTGAAATCATTTAGTACACTCAACGAGGAAGTCTAATCAAGTATGGCAAATGATTAAATTTAAAAAGTTATTGCCATGAGTGCCACTGCTGCTAATCCCCCCCCAGAAGAATCTCTGGGGCTTTAAACAGTTAGCTCATCACTCCTGCCACTTTCTGAAGCAGTTCTGGAAGACCTCTTTCCTGTGCGTCTTTAGTTGTTCTCTCATGGCTCCCTCAAAGTCTTGAAACCACTCAAAACATTTACGCTTTGCAGTCATTTTGACTTTGGAGAAGACTCAGAGGTAGTGATATGACAAAGCCAGTGAATAAGGTGAATAAGGACATGCAGTCATGTTTATATTGGACAAATCTCCATACCAAAAGGGATGTTTAACACAAAGCATTGTTACAGTGGAAGACAGAAAGTGTTGCCCCTTTCTCAGGTTGTGGTCTACATATATCCTTTCTTAAATGCTCCGATAATCCCTATAACATTCACAGAGCACTGTAGAATTCCGGGGTATAAACATCTTACACAATTCCAATAGGGTAAAAAAACAAAAACAAAGACAAATGATCTAACATCAGGTTATATACAGAGTGATTTTTGTTGCAAACTCTGAAACTTGATCTCTGGATAATAATCATAGCACCAGAACTCTTTTCCTGTGAGGCCATTTCTTAAAAAGTTTGGATCTGAAGGGGCATGACCATGCAACTCCAGGGAAATTTGTTCTTCATCATTCATTTATGGTGTACTTATAAACACGCATTCTCTCAAACATAACTTCCAACCCACTGACTGTACCAAACAAGTTAAAGTTTGCTGTAGACTTACTTGCTGCTTTTTTTTTTAAATTAAAGATTCCTATCTTTCTTAGGATGGCCTCACCAACAACATCTTGTGTATATTTGATCTTACTTCCTTATATACAACCCCAAGCAATTTCTTTTGGCATGTAGATGTGCCAGGTAAGCAAAGGAGTTTGTGACTATGTGGAACATTGACCACTATCATATTGTGGATGAAATATCTTTAAAATTATAAAGCTACACAAAGCTATGTGCATTTGAAATGACAATTTAGGGATTATGAGCTTAAAGCTATTCTAAATTACTAAAGTGACAAAGTTTACTTGAAAGCTTTTGTGTTTTTGCTAAGTTTAAGAAAAATTTTCTACTAAGAACACAGATAGTATAATAACCACAAAAACACTTTAAAAATCATCATAATGTATTCAGAATCATATATTTGTTTTTAAGCATCCATTGCTTGGATTTTCAAAATTTCCCTCTTTGTTACAAAGGTTCTTAAAACAATTAAATAAATGCCTCCAATCAATGGTTATTTGAAAATAAAACTACATGCAAAAGAAGACCTTAAGCATTTAGTTTCAGTAATAGATTTTTAAAAGAATGAGTACATTTTGTGGATAAGTCTTGAACTTCAATAATGCATTCTGAGATGGGAGCCCCAGAATATAAATAATTTAACAAGCAACATAAAGGAGAGACAGTGGGAAGTAGAGAGGCAGACCCTGAGGAGATGGAAAAGGAATCTGGGAAAGGTGGGTGTAGGAGTAAAAATGATGGAGACGTGATTTGCATGTGTATCTGTTCCCCAAAATGAATGTAATTATCATGTGTTGCAAATATATGCCAATAAAAATAAAACTACAGTTTGTCTTAGGATAAATTCATGCCATGCTAGGATGATTAATATTACTATACTTTTCTCTTTTAGCTCTTTTATTTGAAAAAAATCAAGCAGAAAGATGTAGCCTGACATCAGACCTTTCTCTTCCTTGTCGGTGGTAAATGAGCACATTAGAAACATTCTTCCGAAGAGGATTTAGGAAGTTTTCTATAAAGAGTTGACCTTGCAAGTGCATAGCCAACATAACAAGCAAATGTTACAAAATACTAAATAAACAAAAAAGTCCCTGAATATCTGAATTTTCTTACTTATGTCTTACTTTCCATTGAACATTTGGGAGTCATTATTATCCCAAAATGTGATAATGGTTTTGAGTGGAACACATGTTTATAAAAACTAGATAAAAGTATTATCAGCATGGTATTCAATTACGTTGATAAATGACCCAATGCAATTGGGTCCCTGGACATATCATCAAAGTCATGCATATGTTGAAGATTCATGAGCTGTAAAAAAAAATCTATTTTCTCCACCAGTTTGTATTTATATTTAGTACACATAGGAAAGAATGAACTCTCAAATACATTTTTGTGTTTTCCTAGATACATTTTGATGGCCTCTACCTTATTAGGTTGCTGTGGTCTTAGTTTTTGCTGACATTTTACAGAGTCCCTACTCATTCAGCCAGATGCATATGGATATGTCAAGTCAATTGATTTGATTCCCACAGCAAATTTCACAAGACAGAAAGACATTTATATGCTCCAACAGTAGTTACAGCAAAAGCTTGCAATCCAAGTAAAATGCAGCCCTTTCTTACCAATCACCAGCCATATACACTGAGTTTTAAATAGTTTTTTTTTTTAGCAAAGTATGGCTTTCCTGTTCTAAGACTCCTTGAGTGTTGCTCAGGCTGAGGACCACAGTCTCCTGATTCTTTGTGTCAGGTGTGTCTTCTCAGAAACACTGGAAGGTTCAATCTCTATGCTTCCGTTTTGACAAATCCTGTTATGGGTTACAGAAAGTCAGGTGAAGAAGTGTGTATTGAAGAAGAATAATGAAGAGGAAAGCATATTTTCAAGAAGTTGGAGAGTTTAAAAAAAGCAATGGTAGAATTTTAACATAATGGGTCATATTTGGAATAGTGGCAATGATGTGGGAATTAGAAAACACTTTTAATAGTTTCACTGTTATTCATGTTCCAAAGTGTCCACTTTTTGTTATTGGGCAGTAGATTCAGATTATTCATATTCATCAGAAAGGTAAATATAATATTCTTACATTACATAGGTATCTAAATGTACTGAATAATTATTATGTGTTTTTCAATAGCTTCATCATGGAACCAAAAGTTGCATTGCTACAACTTTGAAAGTAAGTATGAAATTTTATTTTGTGTATGCTCAATATTTGATTCTGTAAGTTATTTTGATGCATTAACTTTGAAAAGCTATTCTGATTTTCTTTCATATTCCTACTTCTCTTGCTTCCCCCTCCTTCCTATACCTCTTTTCCTTTTCTTCCTTCCTGTTTTCTCTCCTTATATATGCTTTGTCTTTCTTCCTGCTTATAAAGTTAAAATCTAATAACAAATATGATTATTTATAGTACTTGCCCAATTGGTTCATGTTACAATATAACTGAGATAATTTGACTGTTTGAATAATTTTCTATAAGTATTCTTAACTAAATACACAACAGCAAGGTGGTATGCTGCAATTTCATTTGAATTTTTGACATTGCAATGGTCTTGCTATGGTCTCAGTAAAATTTTTAAAAAGTCTCAAAGCCTAAGTACAGATATTCCCTTGTCTGTTTTTCCTTAAAAGCCTTCAAGAATGTTGTACCTGCATACCTTTTGATAACATTTTAGTGACTCCCCATACACCCAGAACTAGAATCATGCTACAGTTGTTCATTGGCATCTATGGAGGATGGGCTTCAGGAGCTTCGTGGTAAATATTTTTTCACCATGATTGGTTAAATTCTTGGATGGTGAATCTCTTTAGCTTTGGTTAGAAAGGACCAGTTGTATTCATTTGCAAGTCATTAAACTAGACAAGTTCTTCCAGAACATCATGTCATATTGTACCTTGACATTCTTTTCTAGCCACTTTTCTTTCTGGGAGAATTTTACTGATTTTTAAGACATGCAGAAGTTTCACCTTCTTCCCCACCTAAGAAGAATAGTTGCTTTTTTTCCTGGAAGTCTCTCATATTTGTCTGCATTCCAGCCCTTATCACGACACAGTTTATGTGTCCTCCACACTTGGAGAGCATGGGTCTGTCTTGCTCTTCCTCTTTATTCTTAAAGTTTGAATATTACAGCATCTTGCATATGGGAAAACATTAATATACCACGTATTTGATGTGATTAAAATGAAAAATAATGACAGTAACTACAATAGCAAATTTTTTATAACACTATATATTGGGATCTGCTCAGTGATTCAATATATGTAAGTCACATAACTATGTGCTGTTTTTCTCTTTTACCTATGAGAAAGCTGATTGCAGAGATGCTGAATGATTTCCCTAAGACCACACTGCTATAGGGAAAATATAATATTTGTGTCCAGATAGATTGATTCTGGAATACATACAGATTTGGAACCTTCAAGAATTTACTTCCTGGCTTAAGAGACTTGGGTATCCACTCCCATGTTCTCTAGGATGAATTGTACTTTTATTATCAGAGCTAAAAATCTCCCTCCATTTTCTGCATTCATTTTCAAATACTTACCTTGTAGTTTCCCAAAGCTGTTCTCATGTTGAAATATTTGTTATTGCCAAATTCACTGCTTCGTTATACCACTGTGTGTATATTTTTTTCTGGTTGAAAGTCTATCCAGCCTCAGCCCTTCATTTATCTCCCTGAGAAAAATTATAACATCTACTCAGAATGCTCACCCATTGCTACTTCTTTGAAGACCTCCTAGACATTTCTTCCCTGAGATTTATACACCTTAGTACCAAATTGCACAAAGAAATGCTGATTGGACAGTTAATTTTAAGAACCACTGTTCATCATTGTTACATGAATAAGTGAGAATATTACAATTAGAACTCAGAGAGGCAAAGCTGATAGTAAGATGTAATAAAGCAAAAGAACAAAATAAAGATTTGCTTTATGCATAACTGCAAGTTCTAGTTGATTTAGCTTAATTTATTATCAACAAGAACTTTTACAACAGATATGGTGAAGTAGTAATAAAAATCAAGTTATCAACATATGGTTTCCTATCTAGGTAGTTTGTAGATTCATGCATCTGCCTATGGTTTATGCATTGTTGACTCCAGCCTCACAGAAATGAAATTTCACGAGCAGCAACGTGTGCTTTACTACTGAATTTGTGACCTCTCTTTCAGTGGGACAGAGAATCAATGTCCTCCTGTTAGCTTCCATATTTGTTTTATGAGTGCAGTCTCCAAACAGTCTTGTCATTGATAAATTCTCCATGTTAAGTGGCTGGAAATCTGACCAGGAAACCTGGGTAGGAGGGATTAGAAAAATACGGCAGTGCTATGATAATTAAAAGGAATATTCAGATATATCTTGGAATCTACATAGAGAAGAAAGCAAGACTTACTTTCAATGATAGAGAAAAGACCAAATGAAATTAAAAAAACAAAATAGCAAATAATCAGGGCAAACTATTTTGTATTTAAAAAGACACAATTTGAGTTTTCACTCTGGAGAACAAGCTCTATTCAGCCACTTAAGTTTATTCCTCTTCAGTTTTTGCTTTGTTTTGTTTTATTTTTTTTCTCTTACAACTGAATTAACTTATTGGTATCTTATAATTATAGCATTCCTATGTAACTGAAACATATCACTAAGTTAGACTGAGTGTAAGAAATATGTTGCTGATTAGTGAATAGTAACTCTTCCTAGTACCATTTAAGGGTCAGGGTATAAACTGTTCAAACTGCCTTTCAGCTTTTATGGGACCCAAGGTGCAATATCTCAAAAGGCAAAAGTTTATTCCATGTTAGTGGCATTGACCATACATTCCAATTTTCTTAGAATACACTAGATGAGTAAATGTGTATGTTGATTGAGCTCAATTATCATCTTGATAGGTTTGGGAGTTTCCTGAGGGTGGATGAAGTACATATCTGAGTATATCTAGAGAGTTCTCTGGAGGTGCCTTAGGAAGGTGTACACCTCCAATGGAACTCTTCCCTGGGCTTAGATTCCTGCCCTCTATCAATAAGAATTTTTGCCCCATTATGGTATTCTGCCATAAGCTTTCAGCCAGCTCACCATGGACTGAATATTCTAAAACTATGAACCATATAAACCTCTTCTCCTTTAAGTTGCAGGAATGAAGTGTCTCTACCCAGCAATGAAAAAGTTGCCTAATACAGTGTTGCACAGACTAGTCAAAAGAGTATAAATAACTTAGTTTAGAATTCTGAAAGCTATCTAGTTTTAGGAATTTTAGCAAGTTACTCAGTTTATTTTTTTAAACTGTAAAATATGAATTCAAAATGACTTAATTTGAAGCTTAACACAAAATAAGGAGACAATGTAGCTTATAATAAGTGTGTCAGAGTATAAATACTCATATAAATAAAAAAGACAGTCCTTAGAGTCTTTAACTATTTTCTTTACAAACCAAGGAAACCTGGTTGTACACTATTATACCTTGATGTCAATAATTTAAGCTATACATTTTTAAAACTAAAATTATTTAAAACACTAATTTCCAATACAAGCACAAGGTATCATTCCTTAACAAAAAAAAATTGTAAAACAACAGCATAAGTAGTAAGTACTAATATTATAATCTATTTTATTTTATATTTATAGACTGTGGCAGAAATCAGCAAACTAATGCTAAAATTTTGGCTTTTGCTTTAAGTTTGCAGCTTGGTGAATTGTCCTCCATCCCTAAATTTAGATAATGCTGTTTCTCATTTATTTGGCTTTTTGGGTGTCAACACATATTAATTTAATGGGGTTATAGAATACTGTCCTTTTAATTTATACCATAAGGCAGTAATGGCACAGCCAAATAGGATCTTATAAACAGCCATGGTTAGTTGAGCAGAGGTCAATAGCAGAAGAGAGGAGGCTGAGACTCTGGATTATTAAGACAAAAACAGGTGTCTTGATGTTGATATGGATGCAGCAGACCAGAAAGCTAAGCTCTACCTATGTCGTTCAAAATAATTAATACAAAGCCTGGGATGGTACAGACTTTCTTGCAAAGATAAATGCTGGATTTTAAGGTCAATGTCAGTATTGTATAAATGTACTGATTTTGGACAAGTTTAATGCTTGAACTGCAATTTAATATTTGTAGTAACAGTGATACAGATGTAATTCCAACTGCTAGGTACCTTATCATCAAATAAAATTTCCCTAGTTTTTAAATGTTATGATTTAGAAAGAAACCATAAAAGTAGATACTACCTCAGATAATACTCACCTGCAGACACTATTGAATTCATCCTGGATTTGCTGTGAAAATCTTTTAAAACCAAGAAACAATTTTTGTTCTACTTACATGTTTCATTCCAAACAATAGAGTAGGAGCATATTTAGTGGGGCTAATATGTCATTAAATTAAGGAGAGTAAATTAATCTTTAAAGCAAAAGATAAAAAAAAATGATCAAGTGCTAGTTTTATTATTACCCTTTCTGCAGTATAAAACATAATGAACAATGTACAGAAATATTATTTTTAAAAAGCCATAATTAACTATCAACCTACATGATACAGTTATTTAAAGTATTTTATGAGTTATTAAATTGAAAACGAGTTTATACAGGCAAAAAAGAAATAAAATAATTTGTAATAAAATGGCCATTTTCTTTTTAAAGACTTTAAAACAGGAAAAGATAGCAAGGATTTTGTATCTTTTGTTCAGAATAGCATTATTTCAAGGAAAAGGGGTTTTTACTTTGAGAAGAGTCTCAGGAAACATCTATATATGTCTAATTCATAGTCTGAATGCGTAAATGGGAAAACTAGTTAAAAAACACTTATAGTGTATTCATTAAGTTTTGTTAACCCAGTATATATGAAATGAGATCTCACTGTACTTTGAACATGTGATTCCCCCATTAATAATCTGGGCACTTCTACTAGGTTTATTGGCAATTTGTGTTCATTTTTCTGTGTCAAACTTTTCCTTTTTCCTTTTTGAGCAGTTTAACTTTTTTCTTATTGATGCAAACATTTGATCGGAACACTAATTTCTTGCATGTTGTAAGAATGCATGTTAAACAAATGTTTAGTACCAATAGAGCAGAAGATACATAAGATACTGGGAAACCTCAAATTTAGTGTGATGGCTAGCCTTGGAAAGAAAGTAAGTACATGAACTGGAAGAGGATGGATTTTCAGTTATTAAACGTTGCATTTGTTAAAATTGTTGACGTAAATATTGAAAAATGATAAGACTTTAATGTCAACAGAAAATGGCTCTGCTACCAGGGTTTCTGAACTCTTAGAGATGAGGGTCTTTGTAGCTTGCTAGATTGATACAGGTTTTAATCAAAGGTAAAAGGAATGTGGACCAGACTGTAGAAAGGAGAAAAAATGAAAGCCACTTCCAAATTTGAAGCCGATGACAACTGCATAAACTGTAGTTAGTCCTCCTGATCTTCCTTTTTTAAAATTCCCTTGGGATAAGAAAGTAATCTAGATCACTGAAGAACATCTTACAGGTGCATTGAACATGCTAGGAGGCATGTGAAACTAAGGATCACAACAGGTGGATTGTAGGTAACTGTGGTTTTCGTAGAAATCTTCCTTCCGAAGGGAGGTATTCACCCGTTGACTGCAGGGGAAACTGGATGCTGAGAGCTCACAGCTGCCTGCCACTGTGGAAATTATTCTCCATTAGTAGAAGCTTCCTCAGCTAAGGATAGGTAAGAGCCAACGACAGAAGATTGTAGAAGTACAGAGACCTGAGCCCTTAGGCTTAATTTGAGATTCTCTGAAGGGTCTCCAGAGATTCAGAGCTCTCCATGTGAAAAGCTGAACTCATCATTTCCACTATGACTTATAGAATGTTCCCTTGTGCCCAATCCTGCTTCCCTTGCTCTTGCAAAATTATTGGTAATGTAAGCATTCCTCCGTGAAACCCCTCAGCCTCAGACTGTTCTTCGGGAGACCAATGACAGGCTCCAGATTTGGAAAAAGAAAGATCTAGGGAAATTATATTTAGCTTATACTTACATCATCAGCCTAATTCCATAGGTACCAGAGAAGGTATGAATTCAGGATGGATTCTTTCCATGAACAGGTCAGAACTTTGATGGCAGTGTGACAGTTGGAAACACTTCAGAAAAATAGGACACAGAAAAGTTCAGATGCCTTGAAATTGATCTGTGTTCATGAAATTTGTGAAGAGAATTGATCCTTCTTCACATCGTCAGAGTTTAGAGAAATATACCAGTTCCTTTTTTATTTATTCATTGACTCTAACAACATCTATGAAACTACTCTTGTAAGACAGTACCTGTGCTAAGCACAGATCACTCAAATAAGATGTAGTTCCCAAATGCAAGGTACTTGTTAACTTCCAAAAATAGAGGCAATGAAGCAAAAGTTCCAAGCAGTATAACAGAGGTGGCTGCAGCCATGTATAAAGGATTCTATGTTAGTAGATGGGGAAAAAATAGATATGATGGGACAGTGGGCAGCTAAAGGGTTCCTAGAGCAAGTAAATGTGAGTTCACCTTCAAAGGACAAAAAGAGATCACCCTAGCAATTTATAAGGGAAATGGATTTTCTATAGAAATGATATTATCTAGAAATGACAACACATTCTAAGACATTTGAGGCCATATATTAGATGTAGACTAGAATAACTAATATGAAAACCATTGTAAAATCCACCTAGAGGCCTATGATAGTGCCCATATTGCAGTTATTTATGAGTTTAAAGAAAATAGGTTTAGGTTTACTCCTGTCATAGTTGGGATGATCAGGAGTTAAAATAGAGGAATCAAATGAGTAGAAGTGAGCTCTGAAAGGATTCCTCTGAGTTCAGGCCATGCTACCTCCTCTCACCATTTAATGGACTGTGAAGTCTCACAGGACCCTGGATAACTACAGTGTCTGCGGGTGTGTTGAATCACCCTTTTTGTGAGCGCCCTTTTCTAAGAATTGGTGTCACAGTGCAAATAGTCCCGATCTGTCAGCCTGATGTCCAGTGACGTGGGCAGACTGAAGGGACTGACAAGGAAAGGTGAAACCATCTGCAGCTGCAATAAGAACTGTCCACAAGCACTAGAATCAAATGGTTACTGAAATCAGTTCTCCCAAGTGGAACTTGGACACTAAAAGAAGTTAAATTATATTTTAAGTTACATTAAGTTTGACAGGGAGGGTGAGGTGGCTCTGCGGGGCAATGGATACCACACTGGACCTCTATTGATAAGAAACGTCTAAGTAGGAAGGTTGAGGGTAATAACTGTGAAAAATAAAAGTTGATACAAACTGTCCTTCAGAAGCCTCTTGGTAGTCAAACTTAAGGGGGAGTGGCAGCCAGGTTTGCATGGATGCAAGGGGATTCCAGTATGGAAGTTAGACCAGATTCCAAGGGATATCAGTAGTTTCTAAAAATGTCAAGCTGGGGTAAAGAGGAGAGGGAGAAAGTTGGGAAGCATGGGTATGGGAACGGATATTGCTCACGGTAAGATCCAGAGACATCTAAGATTCACTCACAGTTCTCTCTCTCTCTCTCTCTCTCTCTCTCTCTCTCTCTCTCCTCTTTCTCTACTCTTGGTGACCCTGTCTCTGTTCCTGCAACCAGTAAGCTCAGACAAATGACCCCAAGAGTGAACTAGTCAATCCCTCTTTTCATGTTATTCTATTTCTCAATTTTTTGAACGTATCAACTGTAGCTATTTTACAGGCTTCATCTGTTGATTTGTCATATACCACATAACAATTTTCAAGTCTCCGTTTATGATGGTGGTCCCATAAATTATATGGCCCTGTGGAGTTATAGACATCTTAACTTTGTGCAAGTATATTCCATAATGTCCTCACAACGTGCCAATCACAACAAAACCTACCTCAGAATTGATTCTTGTGCTTAAGTGATATGTAGTGGTTGGCTCACATATTACATGTGACCCTTTTCCTGGTAGTAATCGTATGCTTTGTACTATGAGAGACTTCATGTTTACAAGATCTCAGAGGCTTTAGATGGAGGTGTTCTCTACCTGAAAGGGCATTGCCCTTTCATGGCTAGGCAGATACGACAGGGGAGACTCCAATCCAATCAGATTGTACCTGTAGGAGACTGGCAGGTAGATTTAGTAAAACTCTTGTCTTCATCTGCTTTTTATTTTTCCATTTACAAGAGAAAATCCTTCTAGAGTATTTGGCGCCTGAACCTTAAAATGACATCATGAAGATTATTTGAAGTTTCAAAGTTTTTCACCTGCTTCTGTAGCCTCTTGCTACAGAAGCTCAGAAACTCAGGAAATGTTTTGTGGATGTATCCAAGGACACACCAAAGCTCATCACCCTCTCCTTTCAGTGTTTTTGTTTCCTGATCACTGACTAAAAGGTTTTCACTGAACCTTAAGGAGAAATTCAGCTGAGTTCTCCAGCTTATGACACCGCAAATGAACACGGCAAATATCCCTCTGTGTTTTCTCAAGTGCCAGATCCATTGCTCCAGTTTTAGATAACAGTAAAACCCCCCTGTCCCTCTCCAGACTGATCCTCAGCCTAATTTCCGTATCAGCAAATAACCACCTTTGATCTTCAAGTCACTCAGAATGATTCTTCCTGCTCAGTAATTATAATTCACCAAGTCATCATTCCTCTCACAGCTCTTGGATGGCTTCAAAATTCGATTTTATTTTGTAATTTTCCAGAATTTTTCAAATTTTTACAACAGACACATTGGTCTTCCTAACCTGCGTGAACACCAATTTAAAATGTCAAAAATCGCCATATTAATTTTTTTCCTAACATAGTAATTTGACTTTCATTACTCAACGATTTTTAAAAATGCATACTGAAGAAAGCTACTATGCATTCATTAATGTTTTTAAATACATTTGAATTTTACTGATTAGAACACAATTTATAAGCTTTTGAAAAATTATACTGCACATGGGTAACATTATACTTTCAGACTGCAGGCATATAGATTCACAAAGCACTTGTGTCGTTACACTATATAGTATTGAATGACAGCCATGGGATTAGATATTTTATCCTAACATTAAAAAAATCAATAGTCTGGGCAAAATTAATCAGATCCTGCCAGTTCTAAATCCTGAACTCAAAATCCTGCAGCATTCTCAATTAAATATGAATCTGAGCACATTAAAGTTTAGAATGTATCTTTTGTGAAAAAGGGTTAGGTTTGGGAAACTTTGATTTAGTAACCTCTGTTTAAACTATACCTGATAGGATTATCTATTTACAGCATTATCACCACTGTTAAGAAATCTATATTTTATTTTTAAAAGAAACTTGTACAATGGGAGATTTCTGGAGAAATTCTTTTTATCCTACCTTCTTCCAAACAAGAAAATAAATCAGGCATTTTGTACATCTCTGATTCAAGCAATTTCTGTTGAGCTAAAACACAAGCTCTCAGAAATTTATTTTCAAGGCTTGGTTTTTTGAATACCTGAGTGGGGTCCTGAATGTGATAAATGTTTAAAGTACTGGGGACTAGGGTCAGGAAAGCAGGAGTAGGGTGTTGGGTTAGGAGGGCCTTGAACCCAGATAAACTTCGGGCCATTGAAACGTCACTCAGGGCTGGCAGTCGTAGCTAAGACACAGGCATTCCCAGAAAAAGACTCCTGTCATTGATGCTGTCGTGATTTTCAGTGATCTATTTTACGTAGTCATGTGGACTTAGGAAAAAGAGACACTGAAGATCCTTTCATTGAGGTTTATTTCATATTTAGTCAGGTTTCTTCAACAACTTTATGAACATATTAAAAAAAACAAAAAAGCAGTGACCATAACAATGGAGGCTGAATTTCCTAGTAAGGCAGTTTAGACCAGTTTCAGATTTAAACAAATTATAAGAATTGACAATTTTTGCTTGCCTAATTTTGTGATTTCAAATTGATATGTGTGAACATGATCTAAAGCACAAAGATACACAATAAATAATTCAAATTATTTACTAGTTACAATATGGTTGTAAAACCATCAACACTGGGGAAAGTTCTTGGACTTCTATTCCAACACTGTCATTTCCCAAAGAAGAGCTTGAATACTGAACCACAAATTAACCAACAAGAATGTAGGTCTTTTTGATATTCTGTGTGTCCACATAGCTAATGAACTATTGTTGAGTTCTTTAATAAGAACATTAGAAAGAACAAAATAGAAATTGTTAATAAGATTTTTGGAACTGACTCAGCAATGAGCTAAGTAAGGGGAAAGTAATTCAGAGCTGGTTGAGTTAAAAAAATTAAAAAAGGACAGTATCAGAAATGAACATTTACTGAAGCAATGACCATGATAAACATCATTCAGAAGGCTTCAAGACAACGGAGGACCTTTGAGTCTCTTCTCACCCTGGGACTCTTTTGACCAATGCTCCAGCCCTCTGCAAAAACTTGGACTTTACTCATGGAAATGGTGTATGGGAAGAGTTAATATTTCTAAAACAAAAAGACTGAGAGGGGTTGCCTTACACAAATTATTTGTAAGAATAAATCCCATATATAAGGATTAATGCATTAATCAGAGCTTTGTGAGTGCTCAAATTAAATGGCTTTGTTATGCTAATTCACTTGTAAATGAAGAATGGAATGATTCTCCTATTACTGAATATCATTCTTAAGGGCCTGATTTAGAAAAATAAAGATGTCCTTTATGCATGCAAATCATAATAGGTCCTGGATCAAAACTGAAAAGTCACCTTATTTTTTTCAAGTTGCAATGTAGCCACCACGCTTCATATTTAGTTTTATTTATCTTATGAAATTTACAAAACATAAATATGCTCAGGAAGGAAACAACAGAAGGCAACTTTAGAAATGCATTTCCTCACAATTATCCTTCAAAAGGCTAACATATCATAATAAAGACAAATTTCAGTGCATCCATCCCAGGCTTAAAAATTGCCGACCTGAGGTTACATAGTAAAAAAGATATATTATTTATCTTATTATAATGGTTTCTTTTTATGTTTAAAAGTTCGAATTATTATAAACATTAAAAATTGATAGATTACATATCAAACTCTTAATTTTGGGGTTTTTGTAGAAAATTAGGCACTGTGACAATACTAGAGTACTATTCATATTTGGCAAAACACAGGGAAGCAAATAGCTCAGAAAATAAGAATGCAAATGCTTGGAAAAATGCACACTAAAGTCTTTGGTCATACATATATATATATATATATATATATATATATATATATATATATATATTTAGAGAGAGAGAGAGTGAGAGAGAGAGAGAGTGAGAGAGAGAGAGAATTCTGGGCATACTGGAAGATGCATGACCTAAGATGTTTTGTTTAAAACATTCTCCAAACATTTCGCATCTGTTTCTTCATTTTAAAGTTAGATTATTGCCCTTTGCTTTTTCAACTGGGTTAATTTATGGACCTACAGTATCTCTTTAGATTCAGGTAAAATGAACCTGGAAGAAAACAGAAAGTCAGTCTAAGGATTACAAGCAAGTTAGGTTGTACAAGAAAGCTTAGAGAGTAAGCTACAGAGTGTGGGTACAGATGACATTGATTAACTTTGATCATGACTTAGAGCCATCTTTATTTCGTCTCTCTTTATCTCACCACTCTGTCATAAATTGAGTTATTAATTATATATAAAATCTCAAAATCTTTTAAAGAGCTTAAATTTAAAACCAAAGTTCTGTTAAAAGTAGTGTAAAATAAATTTAGCAAGCATTTACAGATATACATCTGTCTCAAAATACTGCTGCTCAGACTATTGCCATGAATTCGGAATTTGATACAACAATACATGTTAAAAGTACACAATTATAATGAAACTAATTAGAAATTCAGTATTAAAAATGCAACTTAGTCATATATATTTATTCTGTAGTGCAAGTTAATGAAAACTTTAAGCCTTGGACCTTCTGAGAAATACAATGCTAAGTAATGAAATATATTTTATCTATTGATAAATGTTCAACCATTAGTTAAATTGAGTAAACACGATACAGATTATCTTCTCATAAGAACTACTATTGTTTTGTTAATGTGGCAATGTTTTTCAAGACCATGACACTCAAATCAATTTATTTCTAAATGAAACATTTCTTTAATATAAAATGTTACTAGGGATTATATTAGGACTGGTCAGTTAATGAATGACATAAACCAAACAATGGACAAACAATTTTTGCTTTGCTTGACTAATCAGTGCACAAAGGAATAGTTTGTAATGCTAACTGGAGTGTAGGTAACTTGATCTTGGCTCAGTTATAGAAACTGATTTGTTCATGTATTCCAAGAGGAAATCTATACCTTTTCATCAAATGCTACTCAAACATTTAGGCCTTTGGGTTAATACAAACAACTTAATTTTTAATAAATCTTATCCCAATTATTTGATCAGTTTTAAAACTGTATGGTCCAAGTTAATAACTCCTGCTTAAATTGCTTCTCAAATAATTTTGGATATAAAATAGAGATCATTTCACTGTACAGAAATTGGTTTTCAGAAAAATTAGCAATGGCTTACCACATTCAAATTCTACAGAATTTCAGATAAAAGCGATTGAAGTGTTTCTTAGTTTTGACTTTATAAAAGTGAATCTATATTTCATAATCAAAACTGATAATTGATATCAAAAATAAAAAACTAAAAGTTGAATTAATTGATGTTTAGTGTAATGGGATCCAAAAACTAAGTGTGACAGCATTAAGATAATAGAATTTTACTAGTATCTCAGGAGAAATTAAAATACACACGCATGTGCACACATACACAATCACTGTCTCATATGTATTTGGATAGCACTTATATTGATGAACAGCTGTTTTCCATTATGAAACTATTACTCCAGATGAAAAAAATCAAGGATGAATTATTCAACCTTGCCATCTTGGTACAAAAAAAGTTGATTCCAATTGAAAAATGGGCTATGAAAGAAAAATAATTATATTTGCCCTATTTTTAATTTCAGACATAGAATACTAAGTTATATATTTTTTCATATTAATATGTCTCAGAAGAAGTTAATATAATAGTTCTAATATTTTTATTTTTATTTTTAGAATTCACTTTTCTAATACAAGAAACATTGATTATTTACAGTGTATCTGCAGCATGATAGGCATTTGAATTTGTGGTTTTGAAGCACCTTATAAAATGTCTTTATGATTATTCTATTTTGTGCTACTCAGTCCAACTTCATTCAATTAAATTCATTGATTCAATCACTATTAGTATTTTCTCCTCAAACTACCATCTGGTGTTGGCTTAGTGATGACAAGGTAACCTAAAACTTGTCCTAACAAAACTAAAAATGACTATAGGCCTCAGGTTATTTTGTCTAAGTTTAGAAAAACCTTTTTATAACATACAAAATTAAATACATAAAAAATGAAATGAATGCTATTCCACTCTTAGGCATATTCCCAGAAGATCTGAAAACATCTTACCACAGTGATATATGTGCACCCATGTTTATAGTGGCACAATTTGTAATAGCCAGATCTTGGAAACAACCTAAGTGCCCATCAAATGAGGAATGGATAAAAAATTGTACTTTTATACAATGGAGTACTACTCAGGTATAAAAAAGATCACATTGTGATATTTATAAATAAATGGATGCAACTTGAATCTATACTCCTAAGTGAAGTAAATCAAACTCACATATATAAATACTGTATAGTCTCCCTAGTGTAAGAAATGGTAAGAGTACAGAAGATTTTATGGTAATCATGGTTCACCATTACATTGCTTTGAAGTCTTATGTTTTTATTCATTGGTTGGAATGGTTTTATTCTGTTTTGTTTGATATTAATATATGTGATCATATGAATAGTTACTTTGAAGGAAAGACAATATGGCAGCCATTGTTGATTTAATATCATCTTCCTCTGAAGTCCTACCATGCTCTTTTGTTTCTATTACCATTGGTTCTATCACGTTGTGTCTTAACATGTATGATAGTGTAAACAAATTTTTTATGGAAAATGAGATAATATAGCAGCCATTGTTCATCTTTGGTTATTTGGTTCAGAATGCCTTGTAATACTTTCATTCTCTTGAGTGGTTTTATTCTATTTTGTTATGTTTGACATTATTGTGTGTAAAGCTAAGCTCAACTATTTCAAAGAAAGATACATTATGGTAGCTACTGTTAATATCCAATTGTCTTGTTGTGAAGTGCTGTGTTGCTTACATTGTTCTGTTCTGATCTGCTTAGATCTGTCCTCTTTTGTTTTATTCTCTTTAAAATAAAAAAAAATAAATGAAATGAATGCTGCTAAATCTTTATAAGCAACTATGAAAAAAACAATGTTTTCTTCAATTTCCCAGTCACAAGCTCATTTTACCAGGCATGGAGAAAGCCATTCTCTTGAAACTTGTGACCACCTTCAAAGGCAAACACTGTTAGTTGTGAGGATACTCCCATGCCTGGTCCTCATGTGTATGGATTACTGTGTGTCTGAGATGAATTGCACATGGCCAAATGAAGGCTGAGCCTCGCTGTCTCCCTGTTTCATGCTAAGATGAGGTGGTACTGGGAAGCATGTGTGGAGAACTGTCTTGAGCAATTCCAATAGAAATTGCAAAAGATGCTTGAAATATTTTTATTTGGGCATGCCCAAATGCTCAGCTTTTCAAAAGAGAGTGATGATTTTACCAAGATAAATGACAGTTTGAGAAAAAAAAAAAAGTACCCATCACTAGCTAGAATATTGCTCCTGCCTAGGCTTTCTGGCTCTGGAGCTCCACGATGACATAGAGAAATGGAATCTGATGACCTAAAAGAAGTGTAGTTTTTCTGTTGTGTTGTCCAAACTTCTGACAAGTTGGATGCATTCTCAGTCCAGCTGTTGGGCCTTTCCTCCAAATTCAGATTACTGAGCTGTACCCTGAAGAAGACTTCAGCCTCATGGTCAAATGTATCGCCTATGGTCCTGACTGAACATGTGTCTTCCCAACTGAGGCAACAACTATCACATGCATTCATCTCAGTGGGCTGGAGTCACTGAGATCGTCTAACAGATTGGCATTTCTGCTTCCCTGGGGTATTTGAGAGTTGTAATTGACTTTTTCAAAGTAGATGCCAAGCATATGTTGTACCCAGGCTGCATATTTTCTATTGACTCATGCTGCTGACAATAATCTCATTTTCTGATGCACACACTGTGCCTTCACATTCAGAGATACATACACGTGGACCACTATCATCCACAATCCTCTGTTCTTAAAAGGTCTTTACTTCCAATTAGCACTAAACATTGCACTAAATGTTGGAAATTATTAAAATTTTTAAAAAGTCTTGGAATTTCTGCTTAAAGAGAGAAGTGTTGAAAGAATTTCCCAATAACATGTGGCCTCCAGTAAGACTTGCACAATATTTCATTTCCAGAAGTCTAGTTTGATTAAGAGCATAGTCACAAATATCAATGTAATAATCATTGTTTACAGTTCAATTAATAAGCCTCTTATGGTGCTTGGTTACATTTTTCATAAAATACATATTATGTGTCTCAATACTGAGCCAGAAACAAATGGGAATCTTTGATTCATCCGTAACCAACATGACAGGCATAGGAATATCTTCAGTAAATAACATGACACTTGTCTCCTTAGTTGGAAAAGCTTCCCTCAGCAAGCCAGTAACAACAAACAAAGCACACCAGTGGATTTCAAAGGTCTCTTTCTCTGAGTTACTGGAAATACAGCACATTACAGTTTTCCAAGACCAGTTAGATTCACATCAGTTTTGTGAATGGGCTATAGTTATATGCTTGGAACAAAAGGATACCCCTGTGACTAAGGTCCTGCTGCTTTATGGACATAGATGCTGTGGTCAGGCTCAGTATAGCTTGTATTTACTTTGCAGTTAAAACATGTGGGGTTTTGATTGATTGGACCTTGGTGAATCACTTTTTTGTGTGTGTGCACCATTCCTGGAGGAGCTGCAATACCAGGTCGATGCGTGATGCATGGAGTGGACAGAGCAAGCTCCTATTCCATCTTCTGGCCTCAAAAATCCACTTAATACATTGTCCTCAGATAGAGGATGTATCAGATATTAAACTGATAAGAAGAGATACTACTCTCAATGTTAGCCAAAAGGCCGAGAAGCGATAGGTGGGTCACTCTTCTAAGGGTATCTGTGTGACTCATGGCCGGGTTTTATGGTCTGCATCTGGTCCCTTGTCTTTTCTGCTAGTCACTCTTCTCTGTCTCTAGTTCCTGACTGCCATGAACCAAGATGCTTTGCTTTATCACACCCTCCCACCACCACGTTCTCACCTTGAAGCGAGATGATCATTGACTCAAAGTGTGAGAAAATTTAACTTCTTTTCCTGTAAGTTGTGGTTGTTAAGTATTTTGTCTCAGAGCAAAACAAATTAATTCGCACTGGCTCTTTAGAATACATAGTTTACTTTAGGAACTTTAAGTATCCTCCCAAAAAATGATCTGATTCACAAGAGCATCTAAAGGAGATTCAAGGATATCAGGAAGGACACTTTCAGTGCTTGAGGGTTATTTTCCACCAGGCAAGTATCAACCCCAAACAGAATGATCAGAGAGAACTAAGTGTCTCCTTGTATCGTGTACTCAAACACCGAGGCACCAAACATGCAAACTGATAAATTCAGATGAACATGGATAAGCCAAAAGACAATGATTTACTTGGAAACAGAAATTATGGACCCAAAGTTTTTCTTGAAAATAAATGCAATGAAGTGGATTGAGGGCAGCTTTGTAAATTCCTATTGCAAAGCAAAATCTCATATAGTACAGAACACAGTTTTGGATGTTCTGTCAAAGGACAAAGGAAACATCTGGTGAAAACCATTCTTATGGCCTCAAGACAGCTAAAAGTCACACAAAGTAAATTGTTCTAACCCCATTTTCCATACTATCATGTGAGATCTAAATACTTCAGCATGAATTAAAAGGGAAGTGACCAGAATCATCTGCACCCACAGCCACTGATAGTTGGATAATATTAGATTGTGTTGCTCAGATTCATGAATCTGTGGGACAGCTGTACTTATATTTTCTGAATTTTCCTCCTGGGACCAATGAGCAGCCCCACTACACCATTCTGTAACAATACAAGTGTAGAGAGCAAGTCTGGTGTAAAAAACAATTTCCACCACCCTCATCTATCAAGAAACTGACATTTCATTGGTGAAATCAGGTCACATAACTGCATAGTGAGGTGAAAGATATTCCAATTCAGGCTGCCTAAGTGGAGCACATCAGAAAGTTATGGAGCAAAGGGCATAAATTCAGGGAAAGGGGATACATTGAAGGCCATTTTGAAGTCTATGCAATGTATTTTAGACATTCATTAAAAAAGTAAAGAGTCAAAGGAAACAATAAAAAATCCCGCAAGATTCTATAGGACAGACAAAGACAACACAGTAAAGAGGTATTCTTTGGTTCTGTTGGGTAAGAGTCAAACTACATATTGAATATATCGAATGGAAAGCAATGCTAACAAAAGTAAGGGTGATACTGAGGGGGGAAAGCAAGACTTACGTAAAAGAACAATTTAAGACTTTTGTTTCTGGAAGTAAGTTGGAATAGATAGTCTAAAATAATCATGCTGCAAAACAGCAAGAAATGACATATGCATTACACTCAAAATCCTTCAAAATGGTTAATTAAATTTGAAAAGTATAAGGTAATTGTTCTAGCTATTTCCCTTGTTGCTGGGATAAAATACCCGACACATGCAATTTAAAAGAGTCGAGTTTTATTTTGGCTCACTTTTCAGTCCAGAGTCCATGGGCTCTAAAGAAGAAACAGTATGGCAGAGGGATATGGTAGACAGAAAGCAGAGAGTATGAAGGAAGGAACTGGGGAGAGATATAAACCCTTCCAAGCCAAGCCTCACAGACTCACCTCTTCAGCCCAGATCTCACCCGCTAAGAGCAAGTCAGCTGAAAGACACCATGATGCAAACTGAATTCCCAGCCTATGAGTGCAAAAAGCTCGCAGGAAATACCTGCATAAAATCCATAACAGTAATTCATCATAAGCGTTATATAAAATGAAAAACAGTCATAGATCTTTTTGGGTTTCCCTTGAAGATTTTCCAGCCTCCTTTGTTTAGGTGTCTGAAAAATGAATTTCATGCTAATCAAAGTATAATATTGGGACTGAAGATTCTGTGTGCTGCTTGGACCCACAGAGATATTCAGGTATAGCACTATGTAGGAGCAAACCATGGCTTTTGGTAGCAATTTCTACAGTTTTCTAGAGGTGTTCATCACGGACTTTTACAAGAGTCGCAGAATAAAACCACCTAAACCCAAATGTATACAATGAAATTCTCAAAACATGATGAAATATGCCATCATGAACAAGATTAACAAACAAAACTAATGAAAATATTCCCTCACAGTAATTAAAGTCTCAGGAATATTAGAAATATCAAAACTAAACTTGTAAAATCTACTAACAATAAAACCAGGAATGGTCATGATAAAAAGTATGACAAACTATGGAAAAATTTCAAGAGAGCAAATCCTAGAGTAAAAGCCAATTCCAGCCTCTCCTCTCGTGTGATTAAAATTCCGCAGGCCAAAGAGTCACATGAAGCTGTACAAACTTGAAAAGCAATACCCTTTAGCCTGCCTCTGTGAGCATGCTATGAAGTTATGCAACCAATATATTAAAATCATACCATTTGATAAAATAAATAGAAATTCTAACAGTAAACTGAAAACAACTGAAATTTTAAAAGACATATACACAGGTTAAAGATGTTGAACACTAAATGAATGAACATAAATAGAGTTTGAAAGCTTACTATGTGCTGCAGCATACAAATGAAAGGTAACAATCTATTTAAACCATAGACTTAAACTATAACAATCTGTTCAAATATGTTGTTTGCTGCTCTGTACTTTATAAAGTTTTAAGTAAAATATTTCTTTTAAATTTAATTTAAATCCCTCACCCACTAGGTCTTAGAGAAGAGTTACCTGAAAACACGTTATAGACACAATTCTCAGAGCTTCTTTGCCCATTAATGTCTAAAGATTATTTCCTTCCACCTACCTTTCTCTGAGTTTCAGTTTTCTGCCAACAGGTGCCTTAGTACAAATACATACATATTTCATTACCTGGGACAAAGATTTTCCCAGATATGCCTAGTGTACATCAATCCTAGTATGGAACAAAATTAATATCGTATTTCTTGTAACCTAAAATAGCTGCAAAAATAAGCCTTCCTTCCTTCCTTCCTTCCTTCCTTCCTTCCTTCCTTCCTTCCTTCCTTCCTTCCTTCCTTCCTTCTCTTTTTCTATATAGAGAATTCTGGGAATTGAAGCATAGTCCTTGCGCACCCTATTGTTTTCTTAATATTTACACATTCAAAATAGCTTAATTAACTTAGGAGACTAAAAACAATTTGGAAATTAAAGTTTGGAGATGATTGAACATTTAATTGTACTACTTCAACTCAGCACAAAGCAAACGTTTTTAAAAATCTCAACTGTGGTTTTACACAAACTAGAAAAATATCAACAGTTATTAAAGAAAATATTATTCTTCAGTCTATTCATCGTAGAAATGATTTCTTACCTTCTTATTGCAAAAACTTTCCATGTAATATGTTTATTTATGACTATAATGGAAGAATGGTCAGGAACAGAGGCTGTGGAATTAGAATAATTGAAAATGAATCCTCATGTTACTACGTGAAAGCTTCATGACTTTAAACAAACTATTTTGCTTTTTGTCACTTAGGTTATTTATGGAGAGAAAGTAACATCAGACTTACATACTTGGTGTCAGGATGAAATTAATTCATACAAAGAAATTATTTAGAGTTGATTGGAAAAATAGTAAATGCTCCTAAAATATTAGTTATAGTTAATATAAAAGTTTCAATCTTTTTTTACTACTTTTCATTTTAAACATAGGTTTAGTAAATTCACAGTAAACTTGTTTTATTTCTCATAACCTTAGTCACTGCATGTATCACATGCATACATGATGTGTCAGACTTTAGACTAAATCATTCATATCCATCTGTATATTTATAGAATTAGTAATCAAATATTTATTAGAGTATCCTTTTTCAGGCTTCTTCCCAAACTCAAATCAAGTGTTCATTTTCGGGATGAATAATTACTGACTAACCTCACTGACTAAAGTCACGTCTTCACATAGATTCCTCACAGAAAAAAAGAAAATTATTTCCAGAAACGATACTTACCCCAACCATGACTAAAGAGCAAAATCTATTTTTCAGTAAAAATGTATGTAGCACAGAACAAATTAAAATTATCATGTGCTAAGAAACCGACCAATCAACATAATGAGACTTAAATATGATACAGAGGTTGAAACTATTGACAGGAAATAACAGATTAATAAGGTAAATGTTATAATGGAAAAGATAGAAGGTATGCAGGATCAGAGGAATAATCAGAAACTATAGAAATTGAAAAAAATGCTGAAATAGAAAGAAATGAGGAGAGGAGAGAGGGAGGAAAGGAGAGAGAGAGAGAGAGAGAGAGAGAGAGAGAGAGAGAGAGAGAGAGCGAGCTATTAAGAAGCTTATCCATGAGCTTAACAGGGGCAAGAAAAGAATGAATAAACCTAAGTGAGGAATCCAAAATTATAGCTGGAGACTTCAACCTTCATTTCTCAGCAAATGATCTAGAAAGTAGTAATAAATCAACAAGAATACAAAGACTTCAACAAACTATAAACTTACTTTAAGTGAAATGTATTGAATTCATCATCCAGCAAATATAGAACACATATTTTATAATGCATATGGAATTTTTATTGAAATGTACTATCTTCCCAGTTATAAAGCAAAACTGAAAATTTAGTGTTCTATAGAATGACAGGATAAATATAACAGAAACTAATGCATTATACATTTCAAAATAGTTAGAAAATTTGAACATGTCATAACATAATGGCTAAAGTTTAAAATATTAGATATGGAATTACCTATGTTGATCACTATCCAATTAATGTGTGAATCAAATCATCACATTTCACCTCATAAACAGGTAGAAATATTATGTCAAACAAAATAAATAATTAGAGCATTTAAAACTTTATGTATTTCACAGAAATCACACAAAGAATATATTTAAAAATGACAGAATTGAACAAACAATAAGAGAACATTGACTGAAAATATCTAAGTATTTTAAGCCAAATCATATATTTCTGGATAACTCAGGAGTTAGAGATAAATTTCAAGAAAAATTATAAATGGTTAAACTGAATGAAAATGCGAATACATTTTATCATTTTTTAGTACATAGAAAGCAGTGATTATAGGGGAATGTATAGCAATTAACATTTATATTATAAAAACAGAAAGATCTCAAATTAGAGTTTTAAACTAAAAATAATCAAATTGAAGGAATACAGAGAAGAAATCAATGTCAATGAAAACAATACAGAAAGTTCATATAACCGAAGCTGTTGTTTTGAAAAAGTCAATTAAATAGATAATCCATTAGCCACTATAAACCACTAAACAAAAGAAGAAATATTATTCATAGGCATGAAAGGAAAGACATGATTGTAACACAACAGATATTAGAAGAATGATAACAGAATATTAAGAAAAATTTGGTACCCATAAATTAGACCTGTTAGATGTAACCTTACTCCTATTTCTAGCCCTTTAATGACATAGCCTACTAGAACTCATTCAAGGAAAAAGCAATAGATTGAATCATTCTGTTTTATAGAAGAAACTTAAGAAAGAGTCTTAAACATTTTAAAAAAAAATATTCCAACCCAGATGATTTTAGTGATAAATCACAGCAATTATGAGAGAAATATTAACCTTCTGAATTTCTTAGTATTATGGAAACCTGTGATTCAATCCCAAAATCAATGCATCGAATTTTTTGACAAGTAGAATACTGAGGCCCCACACCACTGTAATTTCAGTGAAGTTTTGATTCTTTCAATTTTAATTTTCTTCTCCAAATTTTTTTCCATGGATAATTTTAGTTGCTTAAAACTGCTTATGAAAGTAGAGTAAAAAAGTCAGTTAGACAAATAGATCAACAGAAAATCTAAGAATACAGCTACACACTTTTTTTTTTCCCAGTACGGCTATGGTGATGTTGTCCCAAATCTGCCAACATAATTCACGCAGTTAAAGTAAGACATTTTCCAATAAAGAATGAGATATTTTCCAAGCAATTTCCATAATACTGCAACAACTTGCTATATTTTAATCACACCAAAACTTCATGAAGAAAAAGCAAAAATATACAAGTGGGTAATAAAGTAGCCTGTCATTTGGCATAAAACAGTTGCAAGCTATATGTCTGATAAAGGGTTAATATCCAAAATGTATTAAAAATTCACAATTTAATAGATCAAAAGCAAATAGCTTCAAAGATGTGGGAAGACATAAATGGGTATTTTTCCAAAGAAGACGGATAATTGGCCAATGAGTGAATGAAAGGGTGATTATTAACACTAATCATCAGAGCAATGCAAATCAAAAACACAATGAGACATCATTGTAGGCTGTTAGGCTGGCTACAAACAAAAGACCATATCAAGTGTTGTGGCAGAAAGGAAAGAGAAATCCTTATAAACCGTTGATAAGAATGTTGCTTGGTTTAGGAGCCTACTCAAATAATTAAAAACAGAATTATTATATGATCCAGCAGAATTATTTCTGGGTATATCTTCAAAGGAAATAATATCAGCAACTCACATATGTAAGTGAATTCCTGGGTCTATTGCAGCCTTATTCATAATAGCCAAAATACAGATAGAGCCTGTGTCGTCTTTTAATGGATGAATGGCACAAAATTTGTAATATGTGCTATGCAATAGTATTCAGCCTTAGAAAGATAACCGAGAAACTACCATTTATTGTAACATGGGTTAGCCTGGAGTATATTTGTGAAACCAAAAATGGAAACAATTACATGACTTTGTTTACTTGTGGAATTTTTAAAAAGTTGAATATGTTGAAACTTGAATAGAACAATGGTTAACAGAGGGAGAAGAGAGAGGAAGTGAGTAGACGCAGTCAAAGGGACAGTTGGCAATTATAAGGACTGTACCACATAGCAAAGTCTTATCTGCAGCATAACAAATTTCAAATTTCTGATGGATATTAGTATACTCATAAAAATTAAAAAATAAAGCATCTTTTTAGGATTTTGCTTTGTATAACACATTTAACATAGATAAAATTCCCTTTGCATGATCTTAATATACACATTATTTTTTGAGGAAAGTAGTATCCATAATAAACAAATGAATTTATGTTTTGGTCAGGAAGTACTTATTGTTTTAGAAAATCACATCACCAATGGCAATGTTAATTCTTGATATCCTATAGTGTTACATCTCTATCAGTTTGCATTTATAACTGTTGCAGGAACAAATATTCTACCTACAAGTGCTAGCACATTATTGTTTCCTTGTTTCCTATGCAGTTATGCTCAAGCATCTTCAAACAGAATCATATATTGTTTAATCACATCTTTTATTTACATTACATTTAGGCCTTTCTGTTGATTTTTAAGCATGATATGCTAGTTATTATCTATGCATTTCAGATTTTATTTTAGGACACAAATTTCAATGTTAAACTACTTGTAATAAAAGGAAGGTGTGAAGTCTGCTAGAGTTTAAAATTGCTGCATAGAAACTTGTGAAAAAAAAGAATGTGATGATAACTAAAGGTATATTTTTAAATTAAATTTTAATTTAACGTTCAAACTGGAGAGCTGAGAAGATCTGGTTTATTTATAGAGATAGGGAGAGGCAGTCAGAAAAGATGGAAAATGTACAGGACAAATGTCAGTAGTATTAATTAGTGGAATTGTATAGGATGGATATACATAATCTATCCCTGCACCCTTAATAACGACACATCCCTAATAGGACCTTCATCAGTTATTATCCATTGTATGAAGTCTTTGCTTATCTTTCTGAGTAATTTTGATCTTTAACATGTTGTGATTTCCCATTTGAAACTAAGCATCTAAATTAACAGCCAATACACGAGAATCCCATACATGACAGATAATTTACTAAGCTGTAGACACATATTAAATGCTCTCTAATTTAATTGCCCATGTAAGTGTGGAGATGGACACAGAAGCTGGATGCAGGATGGTGGAAGGATAGAGAAGGTTCTGGAAGGGACAAGGAATGCTCAGTCATCTCTGCTACTACTAATGCGCTGCCCCTCAACTTGTTTTTATCTTTGACTTTAAAACTCTAGACAAAGGATCAAAGTGAGATACCATCAGAACACCAAGTAACAGATAACTTGACTCTTACCTTTGGGAAAAACTCAAGTTTTAAGTAACAGTTGTGACTTGTGAAATAAATTGCTCTGACAATAGAGGGCAAGTACATCATGTACCTGATGACTTAAGCTTACTGTGTCTTGTGATATTGTCTTCTCAGGGCTTGATTCCTCTGTATACCAAAGCCTTAGAGCTATCACACTTTGATCCTAATGGTAACAGCAGGAAACTCTTCTTATCTCTGATTTTCAGATGAGGAAACTCAAGCAGGAGGTTATGTGACTTGGGTAATATCAGTCAAGAAATCAGCAGGTTGAAAATAAACATTAGGTCTCCTAAGGTGAAAACTTGTATTCTAAAAAGCCATATTACCAAATCATGCAGAAATATAATAATTGAATGAAAATGTCTCTGCATTTATTCTTCCAGATTTGATCACTGGGTGCCAAGGTTAAATAACAGACACTGTAGAAAACCATAAAACTTGAATAGTATTTACTGTACAATATCAAGTAATGTGTGATATTTGGGAGCATATTCAGTTATGCGTGCATTATGCCTGACATAATTGCTGAAATGTTAAAAATGTAAATTCATTTCTGAAATTAATACCATATTATTTGATGTTCCTTTAATCATTTAATATTTTTAACTTTCAGTAATCCATGCAACAAATATTTATCTATGTATCTATCTATGTATCTATTATTTATCTATGTTGATTCTTTTTAAACACAATACTTAGGTTACACTTCACAGGGACTCTCCTGGAAGAGTTATTAGTTACCTACCATAATTTCAATGTCAGACTTCAAAATACCAGGCAGGTAAGCAGTCTCATGAAAACAGACTGAACCTCTTTCAACGTGACTATACTTCTTGTGTTACATAAGATAGCCATTCCTAAAGTAAGATGTTAGAATCATAAATTAAGGAAAACATCATTAGCATTGTTTTCCTGTCATCAGCATCACTGTCATCAGGTACTTTTTTTCCAATTTTCCCAATGTGTTTTTGTCCATAGTATTTGCCACAATCTGATCTTGCATAATGTAGGATTGCAAGTTCCAAAAGGGAGGGAAGTTTTGCCTTTGCTTTTCCAGTTTTTATGTCTCTAACACTTAGAAAAGTAGACTGCACAATAAATAATAGTTGTATCAGAAATATATAAGTAACTATAAGATGAAATAATTTGATCAAGAGTTTTCTGGGTTCAGATATTTGAGCAAAGACCCTATAATTCACATATATTTATATACACAACTGGTTACTGAATGTTTCCTCTATGTTTATAAACCATGCTTGACCTTTATACAGAAAATACGCTGTAGTATTTCCTCTTAAAGATTATATATACAGCAGGTAATGAGGTCAAGATTATCAAAAGTTGTCAGCCAAAAAGTACTTCTGAATCTTGTTTAATAAATTAGTTTTTGTTGTAGTAAGAGTTAACTTTCATGGAATACAGGAAAAGAAAGAGTAGAAGAAAACAGAGAAAAAACTCCATCATATAAAATTTTGAAATTAACATATTCAGACCTTCATTCCTATATAGTGTCTCAACAAGTAGTTCATAGACAAATATATTAGTATGTGGACATAATCTATCCAAAGCAGAAAACAGCATTTGAAACCATTCCAGCAAGTTTTCAAAAGATATTAAAATACATTTCTAACATAGAAAGTCTATTTCACCAGTTTTCCCCTGAAATCCCAGATAAGATTGTCAGTCTTAGAATTGAATTCAAACATTCTTTTGTATTCTTAGGGCAATATTCTAGGAAGAAGCACAGCATATGATTACTGTCTGTATACTATAACCTTCCAACATAAATAAATTAGAGAAAGACAAAGGAAAGATCAGTTAGATATTTCCCTCAAATATTACATATGAATGACATCATTATGTTTCATTTTACCCCTAACGTGTCTACATCATCTCAGTCATACAGTTACAATGATCTCAACCATACAGCTACAATGATCATAAGCATCAAATACACCCAATATGTTATGCTGAAACACTTAAATTCTGTCATTCATCTTTGTAGCCAATGTGTTCTGAGTAAATTGGGTTACGCCTCAATGGTTCTGCCTAGGAGACTTTAGTGGAGAAGATGCATTTGAATATAAACAACAGTCCAGGTTAATAACAATTAGGAGGCACAGAAAGGGACTTTGAGCCTGCTCCCAGGCAATAAGACCACACACTGTGTCTGAGACCACCCAGGGCTGCACACAGGGATGGGGCCCAACTGGGCCATGGCCTGCGACTGCCAAGCAGCCGGCAGGACCCAAATTCCAGCTTTGGGCCCTCACTGTGTGCTCAGGCAGAATCCCAGTCCATGAAAAGGGACTTTGAGCCTGCTCCCAGCTGGTAAGACCATGTGCAGCATCCTAGACCATCCTGGGCCACACACAGGGCTGGAGTGGGGGTGGGGGCAACCAGGCCATGCCCAGTGACTGCCAAGCAGCCAGCGGGACCCAGATTCCAGCCTCAGGCCCTGACCATGCACTCTGGCAGAATCCCAGCACATGGAAAAAACTTGGAATTTAGCTCCCAGGTGGTGAACCTTGGACTACAGAGGATTAACTGTGCCAGTGTGGTGAGTATGTCCCTAAAATAGAGGTGTACAGTGGGTAAATAGGGCCAGTAGTAAAGCCTGCTCCAACTAACTGTAAGACTGTGAGTCTGAAAAGGGTGTGGGTGACCCCCTTCTACACACAGAAAACACCAGGAAGATTGAAAATAGCAAAACACAAAAGCAAACTGCAGTGTCAAACATCTAGTCCACCAGAAGCAAGTGTAGGAGATATTGAAATAGAGGACCCCAAAAGTAACACACTGGAAACCTCTGAAAAGATAGTGAGCAAAATTAAAAAAGCAACTCCATGAGGCTATAGAGGAAATCAAATTTGAAGTACTCTCCCACGTAAAGACAGAAATAACAACCTTAGTAAAGGAGTTGCTGAGCACAGCTAAAGAAGAAATTGAGAAAAAAGTACAGGAGCATGGGAAACTGATTGAAACCGTGAATGAACAATTTAGAAAACATGCAGAATTCATGAAACAAACTGAAAGAGACATCCAAGAAACAAGAAATTCTATTCAAAGCTTGCAAAACCACTTAAATGAAGCTGAGGATAGGATTTGAGACCTTGAGGACAGGATTGCAATTAGTGATCATTAAAGGACAGAAGTTTTAAAAATAACAAAGCAGCATGAAGTGACAATCCAACAGCTTCAAGATGATGCCAAGAGCAACAATATAAGATTCATAGGCATCAGTGAAGTGGCAGGACTCAAAGCAAATGACGTAGCCAAAATATTCACAGAAGTAATAGAAGAAAATTTCCCCAACATGGAAAAAGAATCTGATATGCAGATAAGTGAGGCATAAGAACACCAAACAGTCACAGTTAACATAAATCCACACCTAGACACATAATAATTAAGATCTTAGACATGCAGCATAAAAACAGAACACTAAAAGCTGTTAGAGAAAAGACACAACTCACCAAGGAAAGCCCATTAGAATCACAGCAGACTTTTCAGCACAAACCCTCAAGTCAAGAAGAGCTTGGAGTTAGGTATTTCAAGCCCTGAAAGAAAACAATTTCCAACCCAGACTGTTGTACCTAGCAAAACTTTCATTCAAAATTAATGGAGAAACAAGATACTTCCATGACAAAGAACAACTGAAGAAATTCACATCTACCAAACCAACCTTAGAAACAATATTTAAAGTCATACTGGACAGAGATAAAAATGACCACAATCCCCAAAACAACAACAGAAAGAAACCACCAGGCAGGATAAGCAATTAAATAAGGGGAAAAGCAGAAAGAAACAACTGGAACATAACATGGCAAAGTCAAGCCAGTACATATCAGTGATATCCATAAATGTAAATGGCCTCAATTCACCTATAAAAGGAAATAGACTGACAGAAAATTTCAAGAAACATGATCCCACAATATGCTGTATACAAGACACACATCTGACCCAAAAGGAAACTCATAGATTAAAAGTCAAAGGATGGAAAACAGTATTCCATGCAACAGGAACCCAGAAAAAAGAAGGGGTAACTATTCTAATTGCAGACAATGTGAACTTGAAATGTAAAATGATTAAGAGATAAAGAAGGTCACTACATACTCATTAGTGGAGAAATTCAGGAGGAATAACTAACAATTATAAATATATATGCACCCAAGTATGTAAGACAGATACTAATGGACTTGAAAAACCAAATACACAAGAACACAATTATAACAGGGGATCTTAACAGCCCATTGTAACATAGAGATAGATAACTAGACAAAGAGTCAGCAAAGAAATAACAGACCTGAATCATACATGAGCATTGGACTTAGTAGATGTTTACAGAGTGTTCCACCCAACCACATTAGAATGCACATTCTTCTCAGCAGCACATGGGACATTCCCCAAAATAGACCATATATTATCCCATAAAACATTCTTAAGTAAATGCAAAGGTATTGAAATCATCTCATGCATAATATCTGACCATAGCACACTGAAATTGGAAATTAATAGCAAAAGAAATTGCAAAACCTGCACAAATACATGGTAATTAAATAACAACCTTTGGAAAAACAAGTGGGCTACAGATGAAATTAAAGAAGAAATAAAGTAATATCTATAATTCAATGAAAACACAGAAACAATATACAGTTGTTTCATTGCAACAGGGATGCAATGAAAGTGGTCTTAAGAGGGAAATATATAGCAATAAATTGTCATATCAAGAGATCAGAACCAGCACAAATAAACAATGCTCTATCTAAAGAAGAGCAAGCTAAACCCAAAGCTCATAGAAGAGAGGAAATTATAAAAATTAGAGCAGAAATCAATGTAATTGAAAGTAAAAAAACAATACAAAGAATAAATGAATCAAAAAGCTGGTTTTTTGAGAGAATCAACAAAATTGACAAAACTCTAGCTAACCTTATCAAGAGAAAGAAAGAAAAAATCCAAATTCATGCAATAAGAACTGAAAAGGGAGAAATTACTACAGATCCCATGGAAATTCAAAAGATCATGAATATCTACTTTGAAAATCTCTATTCACATAGAATGGAAAACACAGAGGAAATGGACAGATTTCTAGAAACATATGAACTACCAAAGCTCAACCAAGAAGATATAGCAATTTTGAACAACCCAATATCAGCTACTGAAATTGAAAATGTAATTAAAAACTTACCAACAAAGAAAAACCCAAGTCCTGAGGGATTCACAGCTGAATTCTACAAGAAATTTAGAGACAATTTGATGCCAATACTCCTTAAATTCTTCAATGAAATTCAGAAGAAAGCAATCCTCCCTAAGTCATTCATGGAGGCATGTATTACTCTGGTACCAAAACCAGAGAAAGACCAACTATAGGCCAATCTCACTAATGAGCATTGATTCAAAGATTCTCAATAAAATACTGGCAAATAGAATGCAACAAATCATCAAGAAGATTATACATCATGACCAAGTGGGCTTCATTCCAGGAAAGCAACGATGGTTTAACATATGCAAATCAATAAATGTAATACACCACATCAACAGAGCCAAAAACAAAAACCACATGGTCATCTCAATAGACGCAGAAAAAGCTTTCGACAAAGTCCAACACATGTTCATGATAAAAACCCTTCAGAAACTCGGAATACATGGTGTCTACCTCAAACTTATAAAGGCCATCTATGACAAACCAACAGCCAACATTATAATAAATGGACAAAAACTGACAGATTTTACTTTGAAATCAGGAACAAGACAAGGATGTCCACTATCACCACTCCTTTTCAATATGGTTCTGGAAACACTATCTAGGGCAATCAAACCAGAGAAAAATAAAAGGAATAAACACAGGAAAGAAAGAAGTTAAACTATTACTATTTGCAGATGACAGGATACTCTATATAGAAGACCCAAAAAACTCCATTAAAAGACTACTAGAGGTAATAAACAAGTTTAGCAGTGTAGCTGAATACAAACTCAATGCTCAAAAATCAATAGCATTCTTGTACACAAACAAAAAACTCACTGAGAGAGAAATTATGGAAATAGTGCCCTTTACAATAACATCTAAAAAACGAAATATTTAGGAATCAACCTAACTAAAAATGTAAAAGACCTATATGCTGAAAATTATACTACACTGAAAAAGGAGATTGTGGAAGATATTAGAAAAAGGAAGGATATTCCTTGATCTTGGCTAGGAAGAACCAACCTTGTGAAAATGACTGTATTCCCCAAACTGTTATACAGATTTAATGCAATCCCAATCAAAATACCATTGATATACCTCACAGATCTAGAGAAAACACTCCTAAAATTCATTTGGAAACAGAAGAAACCTAGACTAGCAAAGGCAATTCTGGGCAACAAGGCAAGGCAGGAGGCATCTCAGTTCCTGACTTGAATCTATACCTCAAAGCCACAGTGATAAAATCAGCATGGTACTGGCAAAGAAATAGACCTGAGGATCAATGGAACAGATTAGAAGATGCAAGCACAACTATAAAGACACTCAGCCACCTGATATTTGACAAAGGGGCTAAATATGTCCACTAGAAGAAAGAAAGCCTCTTTAATAAATGGTGTTGGAAAAATTGACTCTCCACATGCTGAAGACTGAAACTAGATCCATGCATATCATTATGCACACAACTAAAGTATAAATGGATCAAAGACCTAAATATTAAAACAGAAGCACTAAATCTACTGGAAGACAAGGTAGGTAGAAGTCTTGGAGACATAGGAGTAGGCAGAGAATTTATAAACAAAACACAAACTGAACTGGAAACACTTCAAAGAATCAACAACTGGGATCTCATATTATTGAAAAGTTTCTTCACTTCAAAGGAAATCACCAACAGAGTGAAAAGAAAACCCACAGAATGGGAAAGAATTTTAGCCAGCAACCCCTCAGACAAAGGACTTATGTCCAGAACATATAAAGAATTGAAAAACATCAAGCTCCCCAAATTCAAAGACCCTCTCCAAGAATGGGCATCTGAGATGAACACACAGTTCTCAGAGAAAGATATACAAATGGCAAATAAATACATGAAGAGATGTTCACCATCACTGGTCATTTGAGAAATGCAAATTAAAACAACATTGAGATTTCACCTCACTCCGGCAAGAATAGCTGCCATCAAGAAATCAACTGATAACAAATGTTGGTGAGGCTGCGGGGGAAAAGGAACACTGCCCCACTGTTGGTGGGAATGTAGACTGGTGCAACCACTGTGGAAATCCATATGGAGAATTCTTAGAAGACTAGGGATTGGAAGCTCCATTCAATCCAGTTATTCCCCTCCTGGGTATTTTCCCAGAAGAAATGACAAGTTCATATCACAGTGATATATACACATATATACCCATGCTCACATCAGCACAACTTGTAATAGCTAAATCTTAGAAACAACCAAGATGCCCATCAAGTGCAGAGTGGATGGAAAAGATGTGGCATTTTTACATGATGGAATATTACTCAGCTATAAAAAAGATGATCTTGAGGTCTTCATAGTTAAATGGAGACAACTTGAGACTATCCTCATTAGTGAAATAAATAAGAATCATATTTATAAATATCACATTGTGTCTCTAGTATAAAAAGTGATAAAAACTATAAGAGTAATAAAACCCAAAATGGGTAATTACTATTGTAAAAAAGATAGGAAAAGAAAGGCCTTAAGGGATATAACTGCATGTATGTTTGAGTGTGTAAAATAGATGACCATATTGCTGAATCTTTGTTGGATCTTTGAGCAGAACTGTTTGCAATCTCACTGTTTGAATGTCTGCTATGTATCCTTTAATTTTGTAACTTGAACAACTACATCCAAGATGACAGTATGCAATTTATCAACTAGTGATTTCTTAGTGTTTTTTCTCTTTTATTCTTTTTTCTTTTAGAATTCTGTATTGTTGCTACCCTTTTTCTTTTGCTTTTTTTCTTTAAGTAATTTTTTTTAAAAATGCATAATTGCTATTGTAAAAAAGAGAAAATAGGAAGTGCTATAAAAGATGTAACTGCATGAATACTTAAGTTTATAGGATTGATAACCATACTTCTAAGTTCTTGTTGGATTGTTGAACAGATCTGTTTTCAGTCTCATTGCTTGAATGTCTACTTTGTATGCTCTAATTTGGTAACTTGAACAACTATTTCTAAAAGGATAATATGTAATTTATCAACCAGTGATCTCTTACTGTTTATCCTTTTTTTGAAATTCTGTAATATTTATACCTTTTTTCTGTTTTTTTTCTCTTTAAAAATTTTTTTAAAAATTAGGAAGCCGAAGATGCTATAGATACTTAACTTGCATGTAAAATGCCTTCCTACCCTCAAGGTTTACACATGGCATTACATTTCTCTCATGAAAAATCCACTGTAAGCTTTTTTTTTACTTTCTTCTACATTGTCACTCAGACACTTGGTGTCAGACAAACTGGGCTGCCTCTTGCTCCTCCAAAGTGTGTGAACATAGAGGCTGCAGAATTGCTCAAGGTCTTCATTACTGCCTCAGTCTGCAGGTGTCATGTTTCGTGTGTCTCATATTTCTCTGACCAGAAATATACAGAAACTGGGAAGCATAGTTTCTCATATACTTGTGAAATAAAAGAAAATTGGTTAATTTCCAACATAGTAGTCTTTCTCAATTAAAAGATAGCAGAGTTAGAGTTGAGAGCTGAAAATTGGGTTGCTACTTCTTACTAATTATGGTCAGCAAACTAGAGATAGTTTTTGCTCTGTCTCTTCCCAAGAAGTCACACAGATTTCATCATGGAAATAAAAACCAACTGGTATGATCCAAATGTCGTGTCTCTCCAAAAGTCATACTTTGAATGCAATTGTCAAGGCAATGGTATCAGGTCATGAGGGTAGAGCCCTTGTGAATGGGATTTATGTACTTCTAAAAGAGACATTCATCTCCAAAAGCTTCCTTACTCCTTCTACCATGTAAGGATACTTCTAGAAGATACCATGTATGAATCTGAGCATGTTTGTATTAGTTTTACCATTGCTGTTACAAAATACTGACAGGCACAACTTAGAGGAGGAGAGATTTGTTTGATTCATGGTTTCAGAGATTTCAGTTCATGGTCAGCAAGCTGCAGAGCAGAAGCATCACGGTGAAAGAAGCAAAGCTGCTCATTCCACAGTGGGGAAGAGGCAGAGCAGAAGAAAAATGCAAGAGAGAAGGAGGCCAAGGACAAGACATAGTCCCAAAGACACATATCCGTGACTCACTATTCAGTTTGCATCTAGATGTCCCCCAAAGCCTCCTGCAGTCATAGGCAGCTGGACCTGGAGTGTGTGATGCTGGGATCAAGGGTGTGTGACTATTAAATTAGCCCACCAATTTGTTTATCATAGTTCTGGGTAGGATTAAGGGTTTCGCACGTCAGATGTGAGTGCTACCTGCCTTAAGGCTGGGTAGGCTGGGTAAAATATGAGGGATAGAAAGAAGCTGCTATCGTCACTTGTCACTGGGCACTTGTCACTGGCTTTCTCCCTGCTGCCATCTGCCTCCCTGCTTTATAAGAATTTGTTTCTCTTCTGTGATGCCCTTCTGCCATGCCACCATGCCTTGGAACCAGCCATCTATGGACTGAAACCTCTAGAAACCATGAGTTAAATAAAAGTTTCTTCCCTATCTTTGGGATTTTGGTATTTTGTCTCAACAACAAGAAAAGTAAGGAAGCCAACTACCCGGACACATCAGGAGGTGTGCTTTAACAATCTCCCAGGTAAGCTGACAATCAGCATTAACAACACAGTTTTCACCAGAAGTCAGAGTGGCAGACATATATTTCTTTGATTTCAGCCTCCAGAACTTTGAAAAACAAATTTATTTGGTTTACGTGGGAGTATTATCCAACTTACCTTATTAAAGAAAGGCAATGCTAAACCAGGACAGGGACACTAAGGATCAACCTGGTTTTTATGTCACACTGGCAGAGAGCTTCAAGAATTTTGACTTTAAAAGTATATCCTGCCTTATGAATCAAGAATTGTGGATGTGAATGAATTCATAATGAAAGGAAAATATCAAAGCAATAAACAAATTTGTTTAAAATGAAAAAAATTGTGAAATGAAGGCAAATTAATCATCAGATTCATAAGATTGATTTTATAGGGGGATAAGTGTATAGAACATGAAGCCAGTGCTAGGGCTGTTGTTCAGTGATCATGCAAGTGCTTGGCGTGTGTGAGTCCCTGGCTTCAACCCCCAGTGCAAATAAATAAATGAATAAATAGGAATGAAAATGTAAATACATAAATTTTCTGGAATGAAAAACATGAGAGACATAAGTAAGATTTCTAAATTTGATTAGAACAGACCAACAAAAATCAGATGCACCCTCTTCCTTCGTACCACACAAAGAAGGACAAAGTATATGAAACCATGTAGCAAGAGAAGATAAGACAAAGCACACCAAGCAATGAAGGACACGGGGCTGAGGAATCCAGGTAGAGCCATGAAACACCATGAATGGAAGAAAGAAACTGAGGTCTGGACAGAACGGTCCAGACAGATTTGAGGAGAGGATTCTCAAGAGGAGAAAGGAACTCAGAGGAGGACTTTGGGATTCTGCAAAGGCTCCCTCCGGTCATCAGTCGAGGGGTGATCTGTGCACACACATGAGGCAGTGTGAAGACAGGAAAGACTGACCTGATAAAAGGATCAGGTAAAAGAGTTCCTGTGCTCACTCATGACTGGGCACAGTGCCTGCTCCCAACATCGGGGGAACCTCAAGATTTGCAGTGAGCTCTGCAGAGCACACACAACTGGCTTGCTATAGTCATGCATGGAAATTAGCCCTAGAGTGATTCTGCTCCAATGTTAATGAGCAACACTTGAATACAAGAGCAGAAGGATTAAATCATTTTTAAGTAACCAAACCAGTGGGTTGAAGGTATAACTCAGTGGTGAAATGTTTTATAGCATGAGTGAGCAATGGGCTTGATTCCAGCACCAATCCTCCCCCAAAAGAGAAATAACTAACCTACATTGTTGAATATAGTCCAAAAAGAGTTGTAGTAAGAAAAACATCACCAGCACTTGACAATATTGAGATGCGTTAAAAAACAGGCCAGAAAAGAGATAAGAAATTCACTCAAAATTGACCTGGAACTGACTTAGACTTCAGAATTAATGAAGACACTAAAATATGTATTATACCTGTGCCCTACATGTATGTAAAGTTAAAAATAGTCAGGGAAGATATAGAAAATATCCAAATCAAATTTTTAAAAATGAAAACTAAAATTTCTAAGATGAAACTATATATTCGGTAGAAACATATTACACATTACAGAAGCAAAGAGTAATAAACTTGCATATATAATAAAGAAGATGACTCAGAATGTAACACAGAGAAAAAAATAAATTTAACAAAATTAACAAACCATTAGAAAGATATGGGACAACTTACAGTGAACCAAATTACATCTACTTAAAATTTCTGAAATAAAGCGAAAGATAACATAAAATATTTAAAGAAATAATAGACAAACTTTTTCTAAGTTTGGTACAAACTAGAAATTCAGTGTTCTAAGCCACAGACAAATGAATAATGCAAAATAAAAATCTGGAATAAATAGCATGATCATGTTTCTTTAGCCAGTAAGCAAGAAAAGACCCCTCACACATAAAGGAATAAACATAATGATGGCAAGAGATTTATTGCCAAAAGCTTTGCCAGAAAGATGCTATTAGAAGAACATCTTTAAAATAGCAAAAGGCAATAAATCCTGTCATTTAAAAAATCTCAAGGATAAAAAGAATTAATTATAGATCAGCAACTTGTATTGAGAAAACGTTGCATTTCTAATTGTGTAATATCTGGATTTAGAGGACGATGGAACATTGTCTTCGGTGTTCAGATAGAAACTGATTTCTACCTTGAACTCTTTATGCAAATTACCTGTAACTTTCAGCAGTAAACATATTTTTTGTGCAGCAGGTTTCCCCAGAATAAGGACCCTTTATTGTTCCATTGTTAGGAACACAACTGTGTTGTTATTATTGTATAAACTGAAAAATAAAAAAGGAGGAAAAGTATACTCCGGAAACAGATAATTCGACATGGAATAGGAGAATTCCAGGGTAATAGAGAACAAAATCCAAGGGCATTTATATAGCAAGTTTAGAGAGTTACAATTCAGGGTCCATCACCAAATACTGATTATTTTCCATGTATTGAATACTTGAGCACTAAAGAGAAAACAAGCTAAGAAGTAATCCAGTTATCATACCCATTGAAAAAGTGATAGCAGTTATATAAGAAATCATTACACAAATTATAATATTACCTTGTTTAGTTATAGGATTTTAGAGTCTTACTATGAACACTGACTTTTTTTTTTTTTTTTTTTGTGGCAGGGATCAAACTCACGACATCATGCTTACCTGACAAGCGCTTGAACTGCTGTGCTAACTCCCCAGCCCTGACTACTGATTATTAATTTAACAAAATTCTTGTACAATTATACTAGGAAGATGTAAGTCATATTTGCATTTGATACTTTTATGTATCATATCAAAATGAATGTCAAAATGCATGCTAAGATTTTGTTTTTTTAAATTTTTCTTGACATAAAATTGCATACAATAAAAAATAAAAAAGACCAAAATAAGTTGAAAAAACAGATCTCAAATGAAAGAAGAATGTATTATATTGTAGTTTCCATGATAGCATTTTTTCTGCTGTTAGTGAGAAGCTCGCTCCTTTTCCTTTTTCTCTGGTTCACATCAATAATGATGCTTAATTACGAATTGAAGGAATGTCGTAGGTGAGGAAAGATGACATGTTTGTTTTTCTTTACAATTTCATTAGATTTTTAACATGAGAAATATATACATATTGCTTTCCAGGAAATAACAATCTATACTAAAATAATAATAGCTATGTGCAAAATTACCTGGGGGAAGGCAGAGCTTGTTTTACAGAGTGGCTATGTATGCGAATGATGCGAGTTGGTGGATGGGGTAAATTTTGATACCCAAATAGCTTAAACAGGACAGAATATAAAGTTGGGATGCGACCTGTGAATAGACTAGCACCAGTATAGAACAGATGGCGAGTTGTTAAATAGGTCACATTTTACACAGAGTAGATTTGGTTACACAGGAATGACAGAGATTCTACAGGGGCAAGTACTTTTCATTACTTCCGTGGATTTTTTTTTCTTTTTCTGTGCTAGGGATCAAGCTCAGGGCTCAATACAAGCTGTACAAGTGCCCTATCACTTGGATACACCCCCAGACTCAAAGGTCATACCAAGCCCTCTTTTGCAATTGAAATAATATTGGCCAGAAATTAAGATGTTTAAATATCCTGTACAAGTAAATCAAACATGGCTGCACTAGAATTTACTTTAAAGTGATGTGAATGACTATCAGCGTAATTAGATTTTACAGCATTAAACAGAAAAAGAAACCTCATTTGAAGAAATATATGTTTTCACAAGTGATTATTCTATCTTTTCTACCTAGCGCCTTACCAGAGTTACTTCATAAAGAAATGATGAAGAAAAACTTCTGGATCTTTGTCCTATACATACTAACCCAGATTTCACATTCAGAGAAGGAATTTTATTTCAACTGTGTCCATGCTTTTAGACTCTTCACAAGCAGGTGCATCCTTGCCTAACAGCAGTAGCATCATCTTTGCTTCAGGGAGTGGAGAAGGACTAAGCAGAGCTTTGCATAACTCCGATGAGTAAATCATTCAGAACTAGGGAGAAAATCTTAGAGATGATAAATAGCTATATAGGCAGAGGCATTGCTGCATTTCTTTTAGGGAACTGAAGGTGGCAAAATCATTTATAAGCCTCAAAAGAAGAGAAAAAATGTGAATGTCCCTAATGCTCTCACAAAAATGGACCAAACAGTGAGTTTAAAAAATTAAACCATTACTACAATTTGAAAGCATAAAAATTGTATAAGCTGCAAACAGAAAACAGAAGAGATGGCATGGAATCACAAATTTGTGGATTTTTCTCTCTTCTAATAACTGGCAAAAACTCTGTGATCTAGTGGATTCAGTTGACGGAGATTTTTTGTAGCAGATAGAAGCTCTTATCTGGTAGCTATGAAACAGAAAAACTGTTCACAAAGATGGCTTTTGAATGTTAGTTTTTCTGTTGTGCAAGGTTGGGGATCTGAAATTCACAAAACCATGTTAGATAAAAGATCTAACAAAATATGTATTCCAGCACATGGTAATGTATTGCCATTATTACCATCAAATACCACATGCTTGTAGCAAATATTGCTATTCACTCAGCAGTTACAGTAACTAGTTTGATGCATCTAGCTAAATTATTTTATGCCACATAGATTTCACTTAATAAATGCAATCAGTTCAACCTCAGTCTTTCTCCTGTGAGTTCATAGTTCTTGGAATCCATATATATTTGTTTCAGTACCAGTATGCTGTGAAAATGATAGAAGAAACTTTTTACTATTTAAAAAAAATGAAAGAAAAAAATAGAAAAAGACCCATGATGAAACTGTCAGTAGCTTGTTAAAATTCATGCATCTTTAGGAAAATCTAATTATATCAGATTTTAGCCATGTTTTTTAGAGGGAGTTTTTCTTTGCATTCATTAACTTAATTGGTACAGTAGAAGGTTGAAGTGGCCTTTCACTTTTAGATACGGATTTGCAGTTTTAGCAGCAGCCTTTAAAAAAGTTAAATGATTTAATGGAATTTCAAGACATAGACATTCTTCAGAAAAGATAATGTAAGAATTCATGTAAGAAGAATCCTTAGCCAGTCCGGGTTGCATAGTGAACACAAGGCCATTCTGAACTACACAATGAGATCATCTCTCGAAAAAAAATCTTCATAGTTTGCCCAAGGGAAGGATTTGGAAGTGTGTACAGTGGTCCTCCCTTATGACAAGACCTGTGGCATATGCCTGAATCCATAGATAGTACCAAATCCTATATGTACTGTGTTTTTTCCTATACATACATAATTATGATAAAATTTAATGTATAGAGGAAAATAATAACTATAATTAAAATAATGGAAATAATAATATGCTAAAGAAATTTATGAGACTATGGGCTCTTTGTCAAACATCTTATTGGAGTGCAGTCATTCTGCATCTTCTGATAATGTGGAAAGATGACACTTGATCAAGTGACAGAATGGCAAAGTCACTGGGCCTAGTTGAAGCTGCTGTGCAAGGCTTGCTTGAACATAAAGCATACTAAGGTAACCCAACCTAGTAGTAGAGGGTATTAACCAAGTAACAAGCAGGTTGTGTATGCAGGATGGATAAACTGGGGAGATTCACATGTGTGAGAGAGTGGGGCAGCATAAGATTTCACTACACTCATCAGAACGGTGAACAGTTCACAACTTATTATTTATTTCTGGAATTTTCCACGTCACATTTTCAGGCCGCAATTGACAGAGAGAGAGGAATCACAGATAAAGGGGGACAGCTCTGATGAATATTTTATAATTAGTTCCTTGATGGCAGAGCACCTTGCTAGCAGTCAGTAGCCAGGATAAATCTGGAGAAGAAATCTTACAGTGGGATTTATTCTCTTCTTCCCTGACTCGTGGAGCACATGCTGAAAAAGTAGGGGGCAGAGATGATAGGAACTGACCTCTCTCCACTCTTCAAATTTAACATTTAAATGTTCAGAAAAATTCTAGTTAAAATGAACAGTAATACACTATGTAAGAGAAGATGAATAGACATGATTATTAGACTTTAACGCATTATTTATAAAGAGGTTTGGGTTCTTCAATCAGCTATTAAAATTTTGGTAAAACAAAAATAGAATATCCTCAGAGAAGTAAAAAAAAAAAATTCAAAGTCATTTTAGGTTCTGAAGTTTTCAAGGCTCTACTAGAGGCAGAGAGAGCAGGGGTCGTGAGATTGTAGATATGCTTGAGTGATCACAGATTTTCTTTTTATCACGGTGATTCTTGAATTATTATGAAATACCATGGAGTTCCTCTTTATTCCCTGCATGATCCGTGGATTTTCCTTCTTTCATTCATACAATTTGGTAGCCCGGCAGCTGCTGTTTGCTTTTTTTGCCCTGTATACCTTGCCGCCTTCTAGAAAACCACTAGTTAAATAAGAAACTCAATGCCGTAAGTGATTTGAATTTTACCAAGTGAACACTAGAGTAGTAAATATTGATCAATTTTTTGATCCTGAGATCTTGATGGGGAAAATCTAGCTTCAATTCTTGTCCTTAAATCTTGTCTTTAAAGGTTCCATTTCTCTTTAGTTTATGATTAAATCTCTTGTTGAAAGCCATTTCCTTGGCATTAGATGATAGATTGTGTGTGGAAAGAAATTGGACTGCATTAATAAATTTACTGCTCCATGTAGTGGGAGAATCTTGTCATCTACGGCAAAATGTCACAACTATCCAAAAGACATCATCATAGGTAAAAACATACTTAAAGCTTGCTGAAAGCAAAACCAAGAAAAAAATTAATATTTTTTTTTGAAAAGCCCACTAAAACATGAAAACATAGTGCATGTTCTACTACATGCATATGGAGACAATTTGTCATTTTGGTAATTATAGGCTTTTTGACTGCTGATAGTCACAATTCATGTGGGGTGTGCAGTCTGTCACTGAGAATGTGCTGAGTAATGTAGAGGGTATAATAGTAACAGAGGACTTTTCCAACATGCTTGAAGCCCTAGGTTTGGTCCTCAGTAACACAAAAAATAAAGACAAAAACATTTTTAAAGAAAATATCCATCAGGTGAGCAGTTATACTTAAACGTTCCTGCTGTTATATGAGATTTTAAGAGAAGTGTTTGTTCTTGCCACGATTGTTAAGTTTTAAGTTGCTTTGCATTGCACTGTTTTTTTTCTTTTAAACAATGATGATTTTGAACTACTCTGGGAAAGCAGTAGCTGTCACAGTAACTGAACAGTCATTTGTAATCTTCCGAATTTAAGAACCAAAAACTTCTAAGATATGGTATTGCCATATAATCAAATGTATGAGCTTTAACTATATAAGTTCCTTTCACCTTTGCAACACTCTAGAAGCACTATTGTGATCTCTGGCATGTAGATGATGACCTGCCCCAATGAGACCTGTGCAATAGTTTCCAGATGAGAGCTAGAATTCAAACATTCTGAGTCTAAAGCTTTGCACTCAGAAATTTTGCTACACCCTCTCATTCTTGTAACTATCTCATCTGATGATCCACACTGAAACTCTGCTTTTGTGTAGTAATTTGAGAAATTTTTGTTTACTGTTTATTTAATCAGTTGTACTGAGCCAATGCATCTTGATTTTCTGTCTGTCTTAGTGCTGCAATGGTAGAATTATAACAATTGGGAAATGGAGATGTCCAGAATTTCCTCTCTCTCTCTCTCTCTCTCTCTCTCTCTCTCTCTCTCTCTTGTCTCTATCTCTTTCTCTTTCTATCATTCACAAGGACAAAAATGCAGTAATGATTTTAATTATATATATAATAATTTGTGTGAGATTATGGGAAAATATTTCTGAGTTGTATGTTTAAGAAGATATTTTGAAAATATCTGCAAAGATATTTTCAAAACCATAATTTTGCCTCTATGATATCCTATGAAGATTAAGGGATGTCCAAATGTTTGCTTAGGCAAAATCTTATAGACTTAACAGTACCATGTTTCTATAAAAAACAAAAACAAGCTGTGATTATCATTTTTCATATCCAGAAATTTGGTTTCCACAGATTTCAAATACAGATTACCAGAGACTTCCTGGGAGCATTAAGATGCTAGCTACTTAATTTACAGTAAAAAAAAAAAAAATTAACAAATGAACTAGATCGTTCATGTTTAAGGCCCTTTTTTTCTTTCTACCAATTTATATTCAAAGACATTTATAGCTTAAAAGTTATTCAGTGAGAACAGAAGAAATGAAGGGGACTTAAAGGACTTCTGTGACAGTAGTTTTAAATTTGGTGACTAACCTAGGCCTTATTCCTGAATGGAAAATTTAGGGTTACAAAGAGTAAGTTTGCTGGCTACTGCTCCCCCTACAATGCAATGTTTTATCACTGAGTGGTTACTAACACTGATTAAAGATTTTTTTTTTTAAAAAATAAACAATCTATGTTTTCATCAGTTTTATGAGTATCTAAGAAGTCTTGAGTTTACAGACATGTATATACTTCTTTTCAGAAATTACTGCTTATATTAACTCTGCTAGAGGGTCCGGTTTCCACTCTCTCACTTTTTTAAAGCTGTAACTTGATTTTAGTTTTAAAGTTCTCTTACAAAAAGGTAATAAATACTACATGTGACCCTACATGGAACTGTTTGTTACAATTTGGATCCTTAATGTCCCCAAAGACCCATGTACTAATGGTTTGCTTGCCAGCTGTGGCACTATGGGAAGATGTAGAATATCTAGGGAGGCCTAGGAGAAGGGGTCTAGTCACTGAGGGTGTGCTTTCTGTTTCCCTGCTGCCATGTGGTGAGCACTTCCTCCACCATGTTGGCCCTGTATGTTCTAGTCTGCCACGACAGGTCAAAGACAGCAGGAGCGAGCAATCACTGATGGAAATCTTGGAAGCCGCAAGCCACAATAAATCTTTCCTCCTTTTAAAACGATTATCTCAGATATTTTTTCATGGTAATGAAAACCTGACTGATCTAGTTTACTCTCTTACACTTTCAAAGTCAGTATAGAAAACAAGATAGAAAATTTCTGTTAATATTTGGCAAAGCAATAATTAGCGTCTTCTGATTGAGCTATGCTTCACAGCTGTTCCCACCACATAGGATTAGTTGATCTTCCGAGCCTCCCGCATGCATTTGTTTTGAAGGGATTTGTAGTAAGTAGACCAAATTTTAAAGGGAAAAGAATTATTTGGGAATCTAAAAGAAGAATCTCAGTGGGAAAAGAGCTTAAACTAATAGAATTTTAGATTTTAAGGACAAAAATCGTAAGTCAGCAAAAAATAAAGATATCCAATTAAAAAAAAATAGATGTTCCTGCAGTTACCACAGCAAGATGCAGAAGCACTCTGAAAGATTTTATATAAATTGACTCATGGATGATAATTATTAAATAGATAAGATTTCCAGATTATTCTTGATGCTCCATGTCAAAATGAGTCTCATGTTTTGAAACTAATGTAGAATCATTTACAAATTCCATACAAAATTTTATGAGGTCTTTTGACATTAAAAGAAAAATCCTAAACTCTTTGAAGGAAGTCAACATAGCCCAAACCAAGATGAAACATGGTAAAACTCTGTAAGAAAAAGAATTTCAGTTTGCGAGTTATGGACAAGGAGAGCATTTAATAAAATTGCTACCAAGGGCTGAAAGAAAACTGTGTCACAGATCTCTTTGGGAGGAAGATGTTTTAGAATCACTTAGATAAAGGTTTATCTTTTATCTAAAAGTCAAAAATTGGTACAAAAATTCACGATTTGTGTTCTCAGCAAGAAAACAGGATAAAGAGTTGGAAAAGAGCAGAAAATGAATCTGCAGCCTTTTTAAGGAGTTCAGCTTCTGATTTATTGTTTCTTTGTAAGGATAATTTAAAGCCAGATCCATCTTGGGAGTGGAAGAAATGTGCCAAGTGACTCAGCAGACACTGAGAGCACAGACTGACCCTGCCAAGCCCCAGGGCGGCGAGGCAGAGCTGTGTGGTCTGCCAGGCCCTGGGCTTCTCAGAAGTCTGCTCTCTGTTCCCCACACAGCGTTCCCTTCTGCTTGGGTGTTGTCTTTCATTCTTCCCCTTTCCTTTAACTTATCCCTCTTTGATGCTACGTGGTTAACTCAACAGTGTTGATTATATCTCAAATGTGTGCTATCACAGATGTTAAAAAATGTGAAGACCCAGTCCCCATCACTGAAGAAATCGTGCGATGAACCAGCTGCAAACAAAACCAGGAAGACAAACAGCAAAACTCAGACACTGATGACCCCCGATGCTGGACAGTTTTTGCACACTTTGTGGTATTTTTTACCTATTTTGTGACTATTTGACTTTTGCCCCTTTGTATAGAGCATTTACCATTTTGGAAATTTTATTGTATTGTATTACAAAACCTATGACAGCTACTTGTGTCAGAAATAGTTTCTGTTTTTCTTCTGTTCCTTTTTTTTTAGGTTTCTCTGAATAGTCAGGAATTCTCTTCTTTATCTTTGTGGTTTTATTTTTGCTTGCTGATTTTTCCCCCCCTTCAGATAGTGAAGAATGTTTCATGGTTTGTATGGTTCTTTTTGCTGACTTTTTGTTATGTATCTTTGTGGTATTTTATGGTGGCTGTTAACTATCCAGATTTAGTTTCATAAACAACTTATGAACTTTACAACACTATATATTATGATCATTCTTTTGTGTTCCTTTTGCTATAAAGTATGTCTTAATTTATGCTATAGGTAAATGTACAATTTTAATTAGTCAATACTTTTTCAAAAACTTTAAAAAGTATATATATATATAATTTAAAGGCTGCAGTTAAAAAATATAGTTACCCTTTCTCATGAATCAATCTTTCATGATCAGGGCTCCAGGAAAAAAAAAAGAGTTTTCTTCAATTTTAAAATTTTAGAGCCAGGGGTTTAGTTCAGTGGCATTAGTGCCTGCCTGACAATTGCAAGGTCATGAGTTTAATCCCTGGTACCAAAAAAAAATTAATAATAATGATAAACATTTTAAAATTTAAACTTGTGTTGCACGTCTAGTAGAGATAAATTGTTTGGCTTGTATCTAGTTGAAAATGTCTTTACTTTTAAAAATGATGGTATAATTTACATATAAGGGAATTTGTTTTAGTTATGTAATTGTTTATTCTTTTTTAGCTGAGACTTTAGTGTGGAAATTGAGTCATTCTAAGTAAAAACTGATTAAGGTTAGGGTTTTATGGTTGCTTTTGTTGCCTTCATTTATTACACACTTCAGATAAATTTAGCACCATCTGCTGTTTATGGTGAGATGGTCTTACTTGATATTTTCTAAGACTTTATTGTTTTATTTTAATTTTAAATTTACAGAAAAATTGTTAAGATAATATAAGAAAGTCACATATATCCATTACTTGAATTAATTTATTTTTGTATAACACTTGACATAATATCCCTTTATCTCTTCTCTATGTTTGTGAGTATACAAAAATTGTATATATAATTTTATATATGTAATCATATATAAAATATATATAATTTATTTATATATAATTATAATATATCTAAATATTGACATTATCTGTCATAGACTTTTATTTTTGCTTATCTGTTTTTGGTTTTTAATACAGGGTCCCACTATGTAGTTCAGACCGGCCTTCAACTAAGCTAGGCTGACCTCGAACTCACAGTGATCCTCCTTCTTTGGCCTCCTAGGTAGTAGGATTGCAGTTGTGTGCCACCAGTTGTGTGTGGTATATAGTTTTATTTACCGTTTAAACTATAAAAGAGCTATTCATCTTCTTTGTCGTATATGACCCTGATGTTTCCAAGAGTACTTGTATTCTTTTGTAAAATACACCCAGGGTGAGTTTGTGTGATGCTTCTTCAATGTTAGATTTGGATGATACATTTTTTACTTGCATATTCAGAAGCAGTATTGGATCTTTTTCAGTGTATCGCATCAGACAAAATTAAATGTCAATTCATACAAAGAAGTATCTTGAATTGGTCTTCCTTTCAAGGCAATTAGAGGTTCTTTAAAAATGCCAAGTAAAAAGAGATTGGAAATCCATTCTGAGTTATTTCAGCACAATAATATTGGAGGTCTTACCATTGGAGCTCAGGATGTAGCCAGGGAGCCTGGCCTGCGTAAATACCCCAGGCACACTTGGACCCCTAGTGCTAACCATAATATGTGTGCTTGAGTTGATTATGAAACATCTGGCCTTTTAGTAAAGCACACTCTGGGGATGTTGGTGTGTTGTTTTCAGGGAGGACAGGCATGTAGACCTGCACCTGAGTGGGGAGACCTATGCTGATAAGTGGGTGGAATAAAATAAAAGCCTTCTAGAACAGATAGAAGGGAAGTAAGGATACTGGGTCACTTTTTTGAAGAGCTTCACCCTACCAGAGTGCATCTGAATTGCCTTTGTCTTTAGAAATTAGTCTCCAGTATTTTTCAGACTTGCAACATTGACTTATACCCATCCCATGTCCCTCCAGTGAGCTTCCAGGTGTTTGGTCACAGATTGGTGCTATATCCTTGATCTTTCTTTCTTTCTTTGTATATATTTAACACAAGATTTTATTGTTTTAAATTTTATTTTAAGGAGGAAAGAAGATAAATAAACAATGAAACCAAGTTACATGAGAGGTTAATAGGACAGTTACAGTACTTGATACACTGTGTATTGTTGTCTTCTAGTAGCTAATAGCAGAGTAGAGCATATATGTATGATATCTTATCTAAACAATATGGGTACAAAACATTGTTTTTAAGGAACAGAGAGAAGCTAACTGTATAGTTAACTATCTTGTGTACACATATATTTTTTTCTTTTTCCTTTTTTCCTTTTCCCTATCACTGTTTGTCTTTTCTTTTTAACAGTTTCTTCTCAATTCACAATATGTATTGTCCATTACAAACCTTATTAAATTGTTCAATTTCTCACACTAGTGAGACAATGAACATAATTTTTACACATCTGGGTCTGATTCGTTTCATTTATGAGTATGGTCTCAAATAGGTTTCAATTACCTATAAAAGTCTTCAGTTTATCCTTGTTTGAGGCTGAGTACCATTCTATTATATATTAAAAAAACCTAACATCTCTTTTTTCCATTCCTTGGTTGATGGACACTTAGTGTATTATTAAATAAATCACATAATAGAATGCCATTCTAATAAGTACTTTATTTCTTAAAATTATTAAGATCAATCAAAAAAGTTTGAAGAAACTGTTGTAGCCTAGAGAAGACTATGGTGATGATTACTAAAACTAATGTATGTGAGATGGGAATTTGGTATGATACAAATATCATAACAGAGTTAAATAAATCCTAATGAACTATGAACTTACATTACTAATAATGTATCAGTATTGGTTCATTAATGGTGACAAATATACCACATTAAAGTAAGATAATAATAGGATGGCTGTGGGTATGTCTAAGAGCTCTCTATACTATTTTAACATTTTTTCTATTAGTCTAAAATTGGTGTAACAAAAAGGTTATATAAATATTTATGATATATTTGTAACTACATACACTTTACATACAAAATATATGTGTACTAAAATGTTTCTTTCAAAAATCAAAGGGTATTTCTTTCAGAGTATTATAAATCTAACTGATCAAGGTGTAAGATGTAAGTAAACCTGAAGACTCACTACAATTTTCAAAGGCGTGAACTACATTTGGTCAGTTACCTAACAAATGATGAAAAAAAGTTGTTTTTCAGGAAAAAGTAAAATTAATTTTTCATCACAATTTGGACTCTTCCAAATGGTGTGAAACAAAGCATAAGTGCCATGCTCATAGGAGTTGGCTTAAAAAAAATGAGTCACTGTAACAGATTTCATTGTTTGTCCTTTGGGATTCTATTTATAACATTATTTATCTATCAACTTCATGATGTTCTTTTGTCGTAAAGTCTACTTAATTTAAAATTCACTGAGTGATAAAATAAAATACAAAACAAGGGGAAAAGCTAATTATATTTAGGGGTGAAGTTATTTCAACTAGTTATTGTTAGAGAAAATTGTTGGCTGTAGAAAGTTCAAGCACAAATTGAAACAAGACCTTTTTGTGACATTTATAAAACATAAATGTTACATAGATTGCAGTGAAAATTTAATGAAGACCTGTAGAATTGCTTCAAAGATTAATAAATTTACATTTCTTTGAATAAAAAATAATACCAATGATTCTTAGCTAACATAGTACATATTGGTCTGCATTCTTAATTTTTGGTTTTCATTAATTCTAACATTAAATAAAAGATAATACATGCATACCGCTATTATTATTATTAATATATAGCTACTCCAAAAGCTCATTTTTTTCCACATAAAATATAGTACATAATTTTTTTTTACAAATTAAAATAAAATAAAATCAGTTCCAGGGTGTGGTGGAAATGAAAACTTCATGGGACACTTAATAATGTGTGTCTGAAGTTCTCCTTGTCCTGTCCAAAAGTGGGAAATTTTTGTGGGGATATTTTGGGTCTTGGATTCCCTCATATGACAAGTGAATCATCACTGATCAAGTTTATTATTTGGAAAGCACATTTTATTTAGCTGGCATCCACTGTCATATCCTATTTGCAAAAAAAGACCCTGAGTATCCCAGTTCTGATGTTCACATGGGGAATCATCCAGCTCCAAAAGTGGACCATTACAGGCTTAAACCAATCAAAATATTTTCACACTCTTACTTCCAGTTTTGGGCTCAAGGATGAACATGGTGACAAGATCTAAAGGACAGCTGTTTCCTAACCACGGTGACTAATTTAGTGGTGAATATGAAACTCCATTCTATGAAAGCAGGATGGATGCAGCTACATGATCTATTCCTTTGCATCCAAATCTTTGTTTTCTGCCACCTCTCTCTTCCTTTAGTATTCTGTGCATATGAATACAAAAACGATTAACCCCAGGAGCTGTCAGTTGGTTGCTGTGTCATCCTACTGCAAAAGAGGTTATTTATACAGTCACTGAACCCAGAAACCTGAATGCAAGGAAATAAGCTACATTCTTAGTAATATTATAAAATTATGCAAAGGTGTTGTGGAATCACGCCACTTCTAAAATCCATATCACTGGTGACTTTTGCAGTTGTGTAAGCTGTTAAAGCCTCTGTTATTTAAACCAAGATGAGGTTAAACTAAGTTGTGGTTGATACTGTCTATACTACTAAGATATCAGGTTTCTAGAATGTATCCATTTGTAGATCACACTGAACTGTCACCAGATGGTGAGATGCCCAGTAGTCTTTTCCAGGGTCTTGTCCTGTTCACAGAACTGGACAGAACAACTGAGGAAGCAAGAGTTTAATATTTATTTAAAGGTAAAAGTTTAATATTTATTTAAAGGTAAAAGAAAAGAAGGGTAAAAGAAGAAGAAAAAGAAGTGCTCTGAAGAAAAGGAAAAGAAAAATACCCCATAGCACAAAATAGGCCACTGGAAGAGCAAGAAGGCAGTGGCCATGGTCAATGCCTTCCAAGTTTATACCCTTCCTCTGCAGTCACCTTTGAGGCCGTTCTCAGTACACATCCTGGCCATGATGGACAGGTTGTCGTGATTGTCATGTAAGGCTCAATTGCCCTGCCAGTTTGCCGTGTACTAATCTCCCTCACTATCACTCATGCATCATACTGTATCACTGTTTTAACTTCTGTGGACTCAAGTAGCATAGGCTCTCTGCTCTGTCTCGACTTCTACATGGAAGCACTCTATAGATAGGGTCTAATAGGTGAAAAGAGAGATTCAGTACTTCTCTATCTATACATTTTTTTTCTGGAAATTGGTATGTGATGGAATGTGGTTGGTAAATCAAAATGTGTCCCATGCACATGACTCTATACACAAATGACCTCACGAATGGTGATTTTTTAAAAAAAAAAAGTTTTTAAGTGAAAAACAAAAATGCACATATTTTAGGGAACATAGTGATGATTTTCTGTATAGGGTGGAATGACTGAATCAATCTATCATTTCTATCATTTCACATTCTTTTTTGGTGAGAAAACTTCAAGTCTGTTCTCCTTGTAATTTCCAAATAGACACTATTTTTACCTACAATCTTCACACTGCACAATAAATCTTAAGAACTCTTATCTCCTGTCTAATTGAAACTTTGTAACATTTGTATTTATGCTCAGCACTGTATGAAACTGCTTAATTCATGGTAGAGTCTTTGTCGTAGTTACTTTTCTTATAGCTGAGACAAAAATACCTCAATGTCCAAAGTTAAAGAGGGAAGGCTTGTTTAGCTCACAGTTTGTGGAGGTTTCAGTCCAAAATGAGCTGGCTCCGAGGCAAGCTGCCACACAACATAGGGGCAACAGTTCATAACAGCAGAAGACAGCAACATTAGCAACAGAGAAAGAGCAAGACAAGTCTCTTTCTGTCCCTTATATTTTATCCTGTCTACCAGGATCAGGATGGTGCCAATCCCATCAGTGGACTGATCTAGCAATCACCCACCTTTAACCTCAGCACTCTCAGTTCCAGAATTGCACTACAAATCAAGCACACATCTTAGATTCAGCCATCTCTGAAAAAACTTAATGACCACATGAAGCTTTGAGGGGACTTCTAAACACAAACCATGAAAATCTTACTTTTAATATTTTGAGAAGTCTCCATAATGGAAAAATCAACTTGCATTACCACCAAGAGTGTACAAGATGTCCCTTTTCCCCACATCCTTCCCAACATTAGTTATCTTTTGTCTTCTGCTAAACAGCATTCTGAAGGTATGGGATGTTATTTCATCAGCTTCAAATCCAACCCACAAACTTAGGTCCAGTCTTATCAGACCCTCTTCTACATCAAGATTTCTAGTTACTTCCCCATTCCATCATTAATATGTTCCATGATCCTGATTTGTATAATTTACTACTTTTTTTTTTTGGTACCTGGGATCAAACTCACAACTTCATGCTTGCCAGGCAGGTGCTTATGCTGCTCAGCTAAATCCCTGGTCCTCATTTGTATAATTTAAAGCAAAGAGGAAGAAAATTTCCCCATCCCATTCCTACATAACAGGTTTATCTGCTTTTGTAGGTGTTCTACATGACAAGTTCAAATGTGTAATAACCAGAAAACATGATGTACTACATGCAGTTTTGAGACATAGATGTCATGGAATAAAGATAACTGGCCAAATATATTTATTATTAAAATAACGATAATTCATCTCTTTTCCAGGCTGCATGGTGGAGAATGGATGAACCCCCAGCAAACTGTTCATTCTAGTAGTAATTTACCTTAGTGAGTGTCACTTGTTAAACAGACACCATGCTCCAGACTACTGCACACTCCTGTGCTCACGTGTATCCCAAATATGCACAAGCAAACAAACCAACAAAAATCCCTGGTGAACAGCAATAGGGGTTTGTCAGAGCTTGTTTTTCAGAACAAGCCTGGTTTCTTACTGAGACACTGGAGACAACCACAACCCACCACAATAAAGGCAAAGGGGGAGTTTCAGTGTCTGCCGTTAGAGCCTGCTCATAGTTTCCATGGCGCTACGCATTCCAACTTCAATTCCATTTGCTTACTGCGTGTGTGGCGTACAGTGCATTACAAGACTTTTACAAGTATTTTTTATGCATTTATAGATCACATGTCAGACTTGTAATATAGCTTGAGAGCCAGCATATGTGTGTTATATGTCAGGATACACGAAAGTGCCAAAAGCATTGACTGGACTCAACACATGTTATTCCAATCACATTTCCTTTCGTTATACAGCAATTCTCTTGTCTAGCTCAGTTTACACAGGGTCCCTCAGTGAATCTTCATAACCTATAAAACGAAACCCAGATTCTGTAGACAGATACTCGTCTTCCCACAACCTCAACTCATAACAAGTTTATTTCCCACCACAACCCTTCTACACTCTTGTGTTTTCCAGATCATACTCAGTATTGAATGATTATTCATTTAGAGACTGAAGAACTTAAATCTGCCTGGAATTCTGGTTTGTCTTCCAGTCAAGATCTTATTTATTCTTCAAAGTTTACCTTTCATTCCCCTCTTACATGAAGCCTCCCCTGGTCTTGAAATTATAACTCTAATCTCTGAATCCCCACAAACCTAGATTTCTGTATCTATGTCTCACTTTTGTATAATGAAACTAAATAATTTCTGCACTGATGATTTTTTAGTTTTAGCCATTAAAAATAATATTCAAAGAGTAGGAGAAATGCATGAATAATAATAAGCAAATATATAACTTAGATGATAATCATACTGGGAAATGTACCTTAGGAAGTGGTTTATTGGGGAATTTGACGGAGATCTTAGATTATGGAAGGAACCATTCGAGATGGGTTGGTCTTTTGCATACGCATATAAATGGGAAGAGGGTTGAATATTGTTAAATGAGAATTCAGAAAACTTTTTGTGCATTTGTGGAACAGTATAGACACAATATCAAGATCCATGGAAAAGTAGAAGACTGAGAAATGAATAGGCACACAGAATAAATCTATTTATTCATTAAAAGTATGAATATAAACATTCTTTAAAAATGCAATTATGTAACTCCACTGAAGGTAAAAGCCATATCCCATACAAGCTCCTCCCCAGTAGTAGCATACCAAGAAGTAGTTAAATTTGTGGCCTGTTGCCCATCATTTCCTTTATAAGGAATAGGGAAACTTCTGGAAGAAGGAAAATGACCAGCTAATCCCCTTGTCAATCATCCACTCAAGCAAGTGGTCAAATGATTTATTCTTAGAGGAAGAGACCTAATCTATTCAGTGCCTTTAGCAGGGCATTCCTGGACAAAAGATTAATTAGATTCAGGAACTACAGAGCATGAGTCTCTGTAAAATGCCATGTAAGCTACATAATTATCTGGGATATAAAATGGATATTTCTCATAATTTAAGTGATCTTTGCTATGTGTGGTAAGCACGTGAAAATTTTTTAGAAACCTCATTTACTGTTCTGGGCCAAAGGTGCATATCTAATGCTAGAAGACAATTGCATTCAGCACTTTAAATTGTTTTTGAAGGTGAAATGTTATGGTATTAGTCTGGTGTATTATTGGAAATGAAAATCTTGATACTCATATCTCTCTTTAGAAGTACAACAGTGCAGTGCCCATCTGGAAGTAAGTGATATTTTTAAGTGGAAAATAAATAGTAGCTGATTATGGGAGTGAAGCATGAATTTGGATATTGTTACTTATTTTGAAAACCACATTCACGACTATTTCTATTTCTATATTTTATTATTTTGTATTTCACGTTCTTTTTTGTTGTTGTCATTAGATGATCAAAAAATTCAATGTTTTCCCCCATGGGTCCTTTATGAATTGCCTATAATTTGTTGTTTAATTTAGAAAAAAGGTCTTTGGATATTACTTTAAACAAAATATTTTACAAGCCTGGCTAATTTTCCTTTACTTAACATATGTGAAATGTCTTTTAGCATACTGAGGTTTTTATCTTACTGAGAACTTTAAGGAAAACACATTGTAATAATGAAAATATATTTTCCCTAAACGTGTTCATGTCAAATGAAAAGCATGAGCAGTATATGCAAGAGTCAGAATTACAGACAATGACTTTCTTTTAATTTGGTTCAAGTGTCTTATTCAGATCATCACATCCTAATGAGCACACCCACGTACAGAAAAAATAAATTGATGCTTTCAGCAAAGTTATGCATCAGCCCACTTAAATTGGACATCTTTTATATTACTCAAGAGTTTGTTAAACATGTAACCTAAAATGGCATAGGAGAAAAATTATCTCAATGTATAAGTTAAATTAGGAAAATGAAAGTGTTTACCACCGAATAGTGAGACCAGATATGTTGAATTGTGTTATTTGTACATATGTTGATATATCTGTTTTAAACAAGATAACTTCATGTGATCAAATAACTATAGAAACCACATTATGTGAGAAAGAAACTATGATTTAGGATGTATTTATAATCGACAGATAGGGAAGAAGGTGGTTTCTGCTTCAGTGCAAGAAATAGGAACAGGGTGGGCCGGCGCCATCTAACCACTAGGAAAAGTAACACAAGATATGTAAAGTGATGTTTTGTTCTTGTTCTAGTTGTTTTTAATGTTGAGCCTGAGGCACTGAATAGTGATCCTTGAGTGACTGCAGCCAGGGAGGTGTGCCCTCTGATTGGAGCTGTGCCCTCTGATTGGAGCTGTGCCCTCTGATTGGAGCTTCCTGCTTCCCACCCCTGGTTGGTTTGAAAGAGTGTCTGGGAAACCAGGAAGGAGCGGTAAGCCCGAGTCATGCCCAGGGACTCCCTGAGTTGAAGAGGTGGAGCTGAGAGTAGAGGAGACCACAAAAGATCAAGTTTACAAGAGTACTGGAAGAGACAGTTCCAGGGAAAAAGAGAGAGAGCCCCAGCTGTCTGTGGAGGACCTCCCTTACCTATAGGATAATGCACTGCTCCGTGCACATGCGTGGATGGAAACGGCCAGAAGCTGGGGGGAAAATCACCTGGAAGTCTCAGAGGGAATAACATCTGGTTCTCAGTGAGGTGGTGATAATGCCTATTTCTATCACCCCGACAACAAAACCTCATAATTCACTGGGCACTATGGAACAAACATGGCTCCAGTCCTGATAAAGTACCTCAAAAGAGCTCATAAATACAGGTGCAAGTACTTTTGAAAATACAAACAAATCGAACCCAGCAATATATAGAGAAGCAACATGTTGGCGACTGCTCTGTTTAAGATCTAAAGTGTCTCCCGTTGTTAGTCTGTGCTGATGGACTTAATGGAAAAGAGAACTCCGCAGATTGGAAACTTGGAGAACGCACAGGACTCAGCAAATTGTACTTGTTTGAATGATGTGCAGGTTGTTGAATGTGTATCAATTTTAATGAGTAATAAAAATATTTGAAATAAATAGACCCTTTTTATGATTGGATGATATCACAAGAAAGAAGCAAAGAAAGAGCCTAAACTAAAATAAACATACTATCTTCCTGTTTTATCTCTTCTCTTTAAATTATCTTACAAATAATAAAGAAAATAAGCATTTTCATTGGAAAAATGAATACTTAGGAAAGTGAGCACTTAAAACATTTGACAGCTTAAAACAATTTCAAGTTTTCAGTCTGGGATACAAGAGATCAAAATAAGATGAAATAATTTAAAGACATAGCTGGAAATTTTATGTCCTTAATCTTAGAGAATATTTGGGGAAAAGGAGCAAAAGATAAAGAATACATTGAGTTTTAAAGGTTGACAATGTGCAACTGTTAGTGAAAATGAGGTTGTAAGAACTGGAATTGAAGCATGGAAAACTGGTCAACCTGAGACTAATGCCTAAACTTATAATTTATAGGTATTTTTAAAAATGTTAATATAGATGTGAAAGCACAAATATAGCAAATGTCTTAGGGCATACATTTAAGTAATGTCACACTATTTCTGTTCAGAAAACAATTATGGCTATAATAATTATTAGTAATAACTTTGTAAGATAACAAATTCAGTTCAGATTTTCTTAATCTGCAGTGACGTCTTTTGGTTGATCACTGAGATGAGGTCAAACCAACAAAAGTCTCCATGGTATAAAGCTGAGGAAATTAAATACTAGTTATGTTTTTTGAGATTTTATGGATGCAACTACTAATGTACCATATTTTCAAGCACTTTCCTTACAATAGTTTCTACTTAATTTTATACCTTTTTGCTAATTTATATCTCAATGATAATGTATTTTGTAGATGAATAAATAAATTTGATATGAATTGCCTCGTGATGTTTTAATATCAATCCTGAAGTATTAAATTCCTCTATTAGCATAATGTCATTTTGGAATCACCTGATTTTTTCCTCAGAATATTATTCAAATACTCAAAATTTAGTTTGTCATCTTTGAATTTCTCTGATGTAATAAGACGATAAGAATTTCAAATAATGTTGAGATACATTATGTACAAAGTTTGCTATGGTAACTTTTACTACAGAGCATTATTACATCTCACAAATTAAATTGGACTTGAAAAAATAAGTTAATTTTAAAACAAAAATTTGTTGTGAATAACAAAATTTTATAATATATACTCTGAAGTATAAATATTAAAAACCTCATATAATCTTCTAATTTAGAAACCTGCAGGACATGACCTTTTTAATATAAATATCTTTCCACTTCGTTATTCATATATTTAAAATGAAAACTAAAATGTGGACTTCACACACTCTTTCATGTAAAGCACACTTTCTAATATACTTGAGTCAATTCACATTCCATTACAGGGGTTCATTAGATAACTTCAAGCTTTGCTGTAACTTCTAAAAGATATTGGTAGAAGAAAACAAGAAAAATAACCAAATCACACATGGAAATAATTGTCACAAATATCTGAGTTTTACTTTTGCAAACCAGAAGTTTGCTTATTAACTCTTTCTAGGCTGAACAAGATACTGTTTTTGCTTTGATCCTTAGTTGTAAGGATACCATCGTTTCTCACACATATCCTTCTATGATCATGCAAAGGAAGATATATGGGGAACTTTTTGTCTGTATCACGACTCTGATAACATTCTTGCCTCTTCCCACAGAAATCCAGACTATGGTCATACATTACTTAGAAACAGAAAACACAAGGATATTAAGGATTTTAGCTCCATTCTTTAATTTTAGCTTTGTCTTTACACACAACATAATTTTTTTTTCTTTTTTACTAGACTTGACTACTATTATAGTATGGGGTTGTGCAGAGAAAAATTAGAATCAGGACATGGAGTTTATAATATTATTTTTATGATGGTCACCCAGAGTTAACACAAGAAAATGCAGGAAATCTATCCACAATACCAAAGACATCTATCCACAGTACTCAAGGGCCTGAATCCCACAGCAATGTCCCACATGAGTCCAGATGAAGACCCAGAGCTCATGACAGTGCCTCACATGAGTCCAAATGGAGGTCTAGAGCCCATGAGAAGGACTCACGCCAGTCTCTTTTACAGATCCATGCTGGCAAGACCCAAAGCTCAGTGGTGGAAGCTAGAAAGTCTATGCCAGCGGGGTGAAGGAGCTGTGTTGGTAGGTTGAGGGTTCTACACTGGAGCCGAGAAGTCACACTCACAACAAACACCAGGGCTGCCCTGAAAAGCACCACAGCCATCCTCAGAGACACATGGCCCTGAGGTCCTCCTCCAACGCTAAGCACAGTGGAGTACATGCCAGGAAGCCAGCATGATGAATTCATCCTGGAGACCAAGCAGCACACATCTTCCTCTCTGGAGCCAGGAAGCGATGCTCCATGTAAGGACCAGAGCTTCTCTGGGAGAACCCATGGCTCAACAGCAACATGTAGAAGAACCCATAATGCCTCATTGCATTAACACCTAGCTTTTCCTTTTCCACATCTCTATTTATGCTAGCAACTTTCCTCAGTGAAACATCTATGCTCAGTGCCATGCTGATGTAACCCAGCTGGCATTAAGTTGACCACCAGTTTTTAATCCATAACAACTGCCTTAGTCACATCACTTATATCTTATACCATACCTTCACTCATATTTTCTTTTACAAATAAGATGTCTTGGCAATTTGCTCATCAGCAAATAGAGGTAATCACAACAGAGGAATTCAAAAAATGTGTTGAATTTTCTTCTAAAAATGTATTCTGGACATGGTCTTGCCATTCTAATGGCTGTATCATTATATTGTAAAAATTATGCTGACTCTATCTCTGATACATTAATTCTATATAATTATTCAAAGCTATCAGCTTAGCAGTTTAAAAAAACTTCTTCACTGACAATCCGTTCAAATAGATTAAACTCATTTTTATTCCCTTTGGCAATAGTGTGCTATGTAGGTCATAATAACTGGATAATCTTTCCTGAGTCATTTTGATGTGCTTCACATAACCAAAAAAAAAAAAAAGTGAAAATGAGGTCCATGTTTTGCTTTCCTTCATTGCTTAGTGAAGTTTTATTTGTCAGCAAGTCTTGTTACTGTCTATTGTTTGAAGGCTGAAATATAAATCTTTCACCAGAAATAAAAGTTATTTGCATAAATGCTTTCATTTGCTTTGCTAGTGATATAACAGCCACCAAAAAGTGGAAGTTAAGAGGCTGCATTTGTAACATACTTTTAGGCTTTTAATCGTGCTTAAAAATTTTACTCCTCTTGCTTTTAGACTTAGGAAAATGTGTGACCTTAAGCTAAAATATAACGAAATCATATTTAATTTCTTTATATCATAACCTTTCAGTAAGAAACAATAGAATTTATCATATTCAAATAATTTTATAAACACTATTCAGTTCATCTTTACAGATACCATTTTCCAGAAGATCATAGTGAAATGCATATGTACTAAGTAGTGTGTAGTTTGATGAGTTTTGGCAAATCTATAGGCAGTCACTTAACTAATATCCAACCAGTACACTGACTTCTGCTAGCACAGTAAAAGCTTAGCGACCTTCTACTTCTTTCCAGCTAATTCTCATTTCCTTTCCTACTCAAACTCAGTCATTATTCTGCTTTGTTGCTCTAAGGATTAATTTTGGCTATTCTATAATTCACGGATGAGGAATCATACTGTGTGTCATTTTCTGTCCCACCTCTTTCACCCAACATATTTTTGAAATTTACGCACATCTAATGTGGTCTTTCCTTAATAAAATGGCATAACTGCAAATTTACCCAACTGTGCTTATCCGATCTTCCATTAGTATACTTCAATGTTGTTTCTCATTTTCTCTCTTTCTGTACCACTTCTACTTTGAATAAAACTGTGCTAAATATCCTTGTAAAGAAGTTTAAAATAAATATGGGATTTTCTTCCTTTCAAAATTAAATAACATTGCATACTGGTCTTACTATTTCAAAATGGATCTGCACCATTGAAATGTTCCCTTTGTTAACCGGCAGTGTTAAACAGTATCAATAGAGGGCGCCAGATACACACTGCAGGAGAAAGGGGCGGAGTTGGCTAATGGCTTCCAGGGTGACTGTAGGTTTCTGCCCTGGGAACTTCTCCAGCCTCTTTTACAGCGTTAGCAGCCTCTCCAGTCCCTGACTCCTGCCAGACTTGGCCAAGCTCAAGGCCCAACAACCAGCATCTGCCCTTGACAGCCAACCCACCAAGCAATAGCACCTGGTAACCAGCATCTTTCCTTGGTGGGTTCCCCTCCTGGAAAATTCTGCAGGATAGTCTCCAATGGGACGCTTCTCCAAGAGAGTCTTTCTCCAGCAGACTTGGAGAGAGATGGCAGACAAGCTCTAGGGGGCAGAGATCCCGCAAGTTGGGTGAGGATCAATGCAATGTGTCCCTGCCAGCCAGTGGGTCTCACTGGGCTTCTCCTGAGTGGTGGCTACTCCTCAATGGGTTGTCTGGCTCAGCCCTATGGGGAGTGGCTACTTCCTGTCTGTGTTGTTCCTGTGTGCTTTAGAATTCTCTTTACATTTCTAATCTCTAAATGTGTGTTCCCCTTCATTATCGTCACATTAAATGCCACCTTTCCAACTGACCCCCTCTACGGGCACTACGGGACTGAAGCACAGACCAGGGATCCTGGACCTCACGCCGGAACAGGTGTAGCTTGATGAGAAATTGCCAAATAGTTTTTCCCACTTGTATCGTTTAACACTTCTATAAAAAATTAATAAACATTTTCTAGATTCCCTATATCCTCTCTAGCATTCATTATTATATATTTATTTTAAATTTTAGACATTCTAGTATTTAGTTATAATAGTTGCGATGGTTTTGATTTGCAAGTCCATGAAGCCAATAATGTTAAGCAGCTTTTCATGGGATTTTGGGACATTTATGTGATATACTTTGCTAAATACCTTTCCAAACCTGTTGCTTGTTGAAAAACAATTGGTTTTCTTGTTATTACTGGCGAATCATATTACATGTATATGCGAATCTACATACATTCAGAGTATAGATCCATGTCAGATAAAAGATAAATATATTACAAATGTACTCTCCTACTCTATGCCCTACCTTTTTTTATTTCTTTACCTTGAGAAGCAATTTTTTAAATATTAATAAGGTCCAATTTAAAAATTTTTAATTTTGGGCAACCCACTCGGGACCTCTTCTGCTTCTCTCCCAGAAAGAAGTTTTCTTCCTCTCAATTTCTCTCCCAGAAAGAAGTTTTCTTCCTCTCTATTAACCGCCTTCATTCCTAAATTCATTCTTTAAGAGAACATGAACTCTTACTTGACCTCTAGTAGGTGAGGAGTTTCATTCCCTACGTCATTTGGGGGTCTTCCCCTGATATCATTGGATGGAGGCATGGGCAACTCAATGCCAAAGCCCCTTACTTCTTTGGCATGCATTCTTAAGCACTGGAAGATGCTCAGCCCTTCCATGTTGAAAAAGAGCTGTTTGTTATTACTCCACATGTTTGCATGGCCTACCTACCCCCTAGAACCAAAATAGAATACAGGGAGAAGTAGTAATTCTGATACTATTTTACAACTAGAGCCATGCTGTAAAAAGGGGGGAAAATGACCAGAATTGTCTTAGATACAAACTTTTAACATTAAGAAATCTTCTTTATGCTCAAGGTATAACTATAATTCTTAAGAGACTGTCCCCATTCATGGGTCTCTTTCTGTCAATGACTTAAAAACTTTCAATTTTATTACTATCTCAAACTAATCAAACTAATTCAGATTTTTTTGCTTATAACATATGCAAATATTAAGATTCATTTTCCCCTTTAGTCCATGAATTGATCCAACGCTATACAATGAAAACATGTTTCTTTCTTAACCAAATTTCATTAAAACATTTTAGTTTCTTTTTTTTTTTTTTTCCCTTTCTTGTCATCAGCCATAACCAGTGGTGCAATGTTTACAGACTCCACAGGGCTGGGTATTCCCAATCTTAAGGTGAAAATACTCCATATTGATCCGTAAGTGGTTTCTTTTCACCTCACTTTGCTAAAGTATAAGTTGCATACACTCACGTATACATAATACAGTGTGAGATTTTATTAACGGCACATGCATGGAGCTGTGGAGTTCTCACCACAGCTAAAATTGTAAGCATATCCATCACCTTCAAAAGTTTCCACTTGTGTTCTAGGCTTCCTATCTTACTGCTACTACTCCCAAGCAACAACCATTGCTGAAAATCAGTGTTTTCATAAATATTTTATCATTGAGGTAGTACCTCTGCTAGTACCTTTTTTTATCTGGCTTCTGTCCCTCAACTCAGTAATTTATAGATCTAGTCATATTATTCTATGTATTAACAGCTTGTTCTATTCTATTGCTGGGTGTTATCCCATGACCTAAGTATACCATAATTTTTTTCCCTTACTTGTTGATAGATATCTGAGTTATTTCCAGTTTTTGCCTGTTATACATAATCCATGTGCAAGTTGCCATGTTAAGATATGCTTTCATTTATGTTAGATAAATGCTTAGAGGTTAAATGATTAAACCGTATTGTAGATGTACTTTGAAGTTGTAATCAAAAGAAAGATCTCTAAACTATTTTTGAAAGCATTTATACATTTTATTTTGCTACCAGCAATACATACAATTCCATTTATTCATTCTCAATCTTAGTCAACTTTTGTAGATTTTGGCTCTTCTCATAGCAGTATGGATTTGCATTTCCTTGATAACCAGTCACGCATCTCTTTATGTGCTAATATCATCCACATAACTGCGATGAATGTCTGTGGAAATTTCTTGATCATTTTTTGAAGTGTTCATTTCCGTATTATTGCTTTTTCAGTTTATACATGTTTTTACATACTTTGTAATTTGCAAATGTTTCCCAAGTCTACAGCTTTATATTGACTAGTTTAACAGTCTCTTTTAAAGAGCAAACGTACTTATTGAAGTAAGACTCATCATTTTTCCCTTTATACACTATTTTTGGTGTTGTGTCTAAGATACTATCTTTATACAAATCAATAATGGACAATTAGTGATGCCATATCTGGGAGAAAGATTCATTTTCAGTTAATTTTTCTACCTGGTGTGCAGTGCAGATGAAGTTCATTGTGAAGCATGGGGAAATCTGATTTGTCCAGCATCATTTGTTGAAAATATTATCTTGCTTTAATTAAATGATTTTGCTATTTTATTAAAAAGCCCTGTTACAATTTTTATAATTATATGGAGCCACATTTCTGTATCCCTGGTCTTCTCAAAAGATAAAGAAAATATCATTCTGTATAAATTAACATTCAACTAAGACTTGAAAATCAGCAAATGTGATAAAAAGAATCTCAGTCTGATAAAGAGAACACACACTTACTGCACACTTTATATGTAATGTTGATCTTTTTCTCTAAGTCCTTTTTTATTCTTAAAAAAGATACAAATAAAATTATATCTAACCAGTATAGTGAGACAAGAAAAATAAGCTGGATTATAAAAGAAACTTCATTGTTCAGAAGTTATAAGAGAATGATACTTGAATGCCTTCTCCCCATCAAAAATGTGAAAGGTATTTAACTGGCAGAGTAGAAATTAAAAACTCTGCAGCATATTAGATTCACAACAAATAAAATAAAACAAGAAATATGTAATGTTGGTAAGAGTATGCGGCCAAAAAAAGGCACCTCCTGATAGGAATAATAATCAGTACAATCACTTTGAGAAATAAGCTAACACCATCTCACAGAGGTGAAGATGTGCATGTTGGTGTGATCTCAGGATTTGTCCTCAGCATTTACCCTGGAGAAAACTTCCACACATCCACCAGAAGATACGCTGGAAAGCAGCTGTGATTAAACAACAACAACGACAAAAACTAAATCCCTAAGAACACATGTTGCCTTCAGGAAACTGATAAATACATTCCTAGGAATTCTACAGTAAATACATCACAGAAATAAAAATAAATGACATACATCTATAGATGTAAAGATGGGAGACTCCTAGGAATGTAAAGTGAAGTCAAAATGGAAGTTCTTAACATGGACAGCTAGTTCCGTTTATATAAACTACAAAGAACTAGAAATTACATTACTGAGGATAGGTATATATATGAAACTCCACAAAGTTAAAAAAAAAAAAGCTGTCAGGATTTCATTTTCCCTTAGTGAGAAGAGAAGACTCTTCAATCACATTTAAACTTCAGTTCTCAGACTAGTGAACCAAAAATTGCATTTCACTTTTATTTTTATTACTTGTACCTTACATATGTACTATAAATCTTCTATGCACTTAAAATATATTTAATGTATAACATGTATATAATTTGTAACCTATATTTAATATATTGCAAAAGTAATTAAAGTAAATAAATATAGTAGGATATTAGTTTTAGGGACAATTATACATAGATGATGAAGACGATGATGATGGTAGTAACTAAGGTACCACGTAAATACAGGGGTGAAATAAATATTCTCTGAGTGAAAAGGCTTCAGGAATTCTATGACAAAACTTCTATTTTTGAAAGTAGAAATCATAAAGAAAATATTTCAGTAAAAAGAAATGATCTACCTCAGGAATACTGAACAGCGAGGATTAAGTATATGCATTAATCTGTTTTCCACTGTTATAATAAAATAGCTGCCTGTGTATCAAAAATTATTTCAAAACAAATACTTAAAGAATAAGGTAGATAAATACAGATTAGAAATTGAACATGTGGGCTGGGGATTTAGCTTAGTGACACAGCATCTACCTGGCAAATGTGAGGTCCTGAGTTTGATTCCAAGTACCCCGGTATAAACAGGAAAAGAAAAGAAAAAGAAATTGAATGTAACCTTCAAGATAGGAGAAAGGAGAGAAGAACTAAATGTATATTGGACAAACACAATGGAAATTTAATAAGTCAAAATTTCAGTCAAAGAAGTTGGCAAATAAAAACCAGCAAGACTAAAATAAATAAGCATAAAATAATAAAATAAAAACCAAGGAAAGCAGAAGTTTTCACACTATTGGTAATTCTAATATCTATATCTATATCTATATATATATATATATTACTGGAAGAACAGATTAAAAATAATGAAACAGCATAATTTATAGATATAAAAACTAGACACAAATTTTTTTTCTTCTAAATTTTTATTCAACAATGAAAAACATTACAGTAAGAAGTCTGAACATTTTTGAAACATACTTCTGTTATTTACCAAAAAAACTTTGTCTTTTAAGAAAAGGACAATCCCTATTTCACACACAAATAGAACAAAAAGATAAACAGCCAAGCTAGTTCAAAGGAACTAGTTAAGATCCAATATGTATGCTCCACAAAAAGAATAAAGCTCAAAAAACATAAATGCAAAAGCTTATAAGATATCAGGTAATCCAGTGAGAACATAAATAAAAATCTAGGCAAGGGCTTAGTCAAAGAATATGAAGGAGACTTAACATTAGAAAATCTACTATTATAATTCATTAAGTTGCCTTATTCAAATAACAGAATATGATTATCTCAATAATTGCCCATATCCCTAATTTTAACCAAATACAACACTTAACTCATAATAAAATCTCAGGTAGAGTGGATTTAGAAGGAAATATGTTTAAACTAATAAAGAGCACCTATGAAAAAATATAATAAAAGCAAAAGGAAAAAATAAACAACTAAATTAAAAATAAATATTTCTGAACAACAAATGAAACAATCAACAAAATGAGAAGTACATGTGGAGTGAGAAAAAAATATTAGAAAATCATGTATTTGTTAAGAGATAATAAAGATATATAGGGAATCTACACAAATGAATAGCAAAAGCAAAAAGAAATAAACAAAAACCACTTGAAAAATGAATAAAAGACTTGAATAGGCATTTTTCCAAAAAAGACATAAGAATAGCCAACATGTATGTGAAAAATGCATTCACCATCACTAATAATCAAGGCAAAGCAAATCAAAACTATATGATACCACTTCACATTTGTTAAGATAACTAGTAACAAAAATGTCAAACGACAACATATGTTGACAAGGGTACAGAGAATAGTGAATCTTATACTACAGGCAATATACAATGGTATGGTCAGTACAGATAGAGTTATAAGAGGCTTCCTAAAAACACTTAAAAATAAATATATTACATGATCTAACAATTCTGTTTCTGAATATATTTCCAAAAGCAGTGTCATTGCTATTGGAAGAGAGGTTAGTACTCCAAATTCATTACAGCATCATTCACGAGAGCCGAGGTTAGAAACCCTAACCTGTCTATTGACAGATGAGTGCATAAAGAAAAGATGGCACGTGCATATATGTAAAGATCAAGATGCAGATATATTTACGATGAACTATTCAGCCTTAAAAAGAAGGAAATGCTGCCTTTTACAGCAAGATGGATGGATCTGGATATTACTGCAAATAAAATAAGCTAGACAGACAGACAGACACACACACACACACAAACGCATGCACACAAATACTGCATAATCTTAATGATAAGTGGTTTCTAAAGCATAAAGCACTAAGGAACTAAGAGTAGAAGAGTGTGTGTGTGGTTGAAGTGAAGACAAGTAGAGGTTGCTCAAAGGCCACCCACTTGCGGTTATGAGATAAATATATCCTGGACATACAGCTTGGTGGCTGTAATTAATAATGATGTGTTGTGTACTTAAAACTGTGAAGAGGGTAGGTTGCAAGTGTTCATACTACAAAGGAAAGAAAGAAAGAAAGAAAGAAAGAAAGAAAGAAAGAAAGAAAGAAAGAAAGAAAGAAAGAAAGAAAGAAAGAAAGAAAAAAAGAAAGAAAGAAAGAAAAGGAAGGAAAGAAAGAGAAATGAGTGTTTGATATATTAATTGGTTTAGTTGTAGTAATTTCACAATATATACTTAGCAAAACCGCCAAGGAAATGCATACCTCGTATTTATACAACTGTCAGTTGTGAACTGTATTTCTTTAAAACTGAAAATAATTATATAGATATGTAAAGGAGCTAAATGATCATGTGGGGAGTCTCTACACTAAGCAGTGAACTTCATTTCCAGGGCTGGAGAGCTACACAGGAAAAGAAGAGAGACTGCCACGCAAATGAAGTCCGCACTCCACGTTAGGCAAGACTGCATTGACCATGTGAGCTGCTACCTACTGGACCTTCCTCTCTCTAGTCGGGATGCAAGACCTCGCATTTGGGGGAGGAGGGTGTTCAGAAGCCAGAGACACCAGCATGTTCAACACCGGTCACTGAACAGAAGTGCAACAGCATAGTCACCCATTCCCGGTGACTCCTCGCGGTGTGATCTGTGGGGAGAGCCACGCTTCCGTCAGTCCGGTGCCTCTTTTCTGAAGGCTCATCTGTCGCATGAAGAGTGCGCCCTCAGGAAGCCTGCATTCAGAAGTGCCCCATGGTTGCAGGGCTGCTATCACATCCTTAGAGATTCTGTCTTTCAGTTTGTGTTTGGCAAGTAAGGTAATGGAACGTAAGCACAAGCTCAAGTTTCCACACACTAGCATCTGGTTTCCCATGTCCTTCCTTCTTGGAAAGTATTGTCTGAGACCTGATCCCTTGCCCTGATGGTTTCCTGGTTCCATCTACTCCTCTCTCTTTCTCGCCTTTCCAGACTCAGGAGTTGGAGTAGGGTAAATCCTCCTGCCATCAAAACCCTCCATCCCGTGGAGGAGGCCTGGACACAGACCTGTGGAGTGGAGCATGGAGGAGAATGTTGCCTTTTGCTTCCTGCAAATGAGGAAAGGAGGTGACTGTCAAACCCAGGCTGGCAGATCCACAGAAGATTTGATTCTCACTTCACCTCCTCCCCACCATCCAGCCTGCTAACTATCCCTAAAGCAGAGGCTGCAACCTCCTGAGGACCTCTAGTGAGAAGAAACATTGAGTTCTCTGCCTCTCTGAGTCTTGAATTTTCATTTTGCATCTACCCTACAAATTATAGGCCCCTTTGTAATGTTTCCTTAAACAGATTTGACCCTATCTGTGAGGAAGAGCTGGGACAGCTAGTGATGCTCTTCTTGTGAATGAAGTTCCTGGTGCATTAAGAGTCCTATTACATAACTCTCCATTGTGTATCACAAGCTCTGCTAGGCACAGTTGGGTCCAGAGCATAAGAATTCTGTTACGGAGGTACATTTGTCCTCATTTTTATTGATAGAAAGGTTAAGTAAATTTTCAAGGTCATTCAGCTCAGTAAGTGACAGAGTTTCTGGGAAAAAGTTTCTAGCAAAATGAAGCGGAGTCATTCTTTGATAAGATTCTTAGGGAATCTTATTCTTATCTCCATCACTTTCCTGTCTCTGGAGCCTGTCTCAGTTTCCGTCCATGGTTGGCTGGCTTCCAGGCAGAAACAGCATGGTGGGGGGCCATGGAGAGGAAAGGGTGCTCACCCCTTACAGCCTTGAAGCCGAGAGAGAAGGGAGGAGCAGGAAAGGGAGATGAAGGTCACACCTGCACAGGTCATGCCCTCCGTGACTTCTGGTAACCGGGCCCCCTCTCCAATGTGAGTCAGCTAAGAACTCATTGGCGGATTAATCTACTGGCTAGTAGAGCACCCCCAGAATCTAAACACCTTGAAAACACAGCAGGCATTTGAGGGAGGTTTTAGATCTAAACCTTAATGATATTTAAAAAAAAAGCATCAAGTATGCCCAGTGCGGCCCATTCTAGGGCAGATGGAGTTATTTTCTCAGCAGTATCATTTAAATACAGGTACAACTTTTCCAGGTGAAGATAGTGTGAGCGGAAGTCAATCAGGGGGAAAATGCATCAGCTCTGGTGATAAGAATCCTTGCTTGTCTTTAGAGAACTGAAATTTGGTGGACGCTGTTGGCTAGGCAGAGAGATGAACAGATGTTCACTTTAAAATCTGGCTTCCGTAAGGCAAAAACTGTCATGGAAAGGCAGGAGAAAACAGCCAAAGGAAGGGTGAGCAGAAAGTCTAGATGGAGGCAGAAATTGTTTTGGGAGAGCAGAGGAGGACAGTGCAAGGTCAAGTGGGAGGGGTAGGCAGAGCCCACTGGATCACGATGTGTGAAAAAGGTGGTCAGGAAGACCTCCTGTCTCAGAAACCAAGACGCTGTTTCAAATCCCTACATCTTAGGATAAAAGACTGTCATGAATTCTCCCACCACACTATTGCTGGTGTATTTGATGTGGAAGCCAAACTTGGCGATTTAGGTAGAAGGAGATTTGAAGAAGCAGCTACAGTAAATAGAGTAAATTTATCTTAACATGAAAGCAAGAGACGGAAAGAAGTGCCATTAAGGATGAAAGAAACCGAATGTAAGGACTTGTGCTGTTGTACTTTCAAGACAGAATTTCCTGCCTTGCATTCCCAGAGTACATTTTTAAAAAGTGTTTGGCTTAAGCAATTACTGTGCTTACCTTATTAAGGGTCAAGATCAGTAGTTAGCTATGACTGTCACCCCAATGAGGTGATGATCTCTAGGAAGACGGGGATTGCACTTTATTTTTAATCCCTGTAAGGTATTTTCTAGATGTATAAGGAATGGGAATGGCAGAAACTTAACTCACCAATATGTAGTGTTCCCTCTTTGAAATTATTTGCACATATTTAGTTTTCAACAGCAAAATTTTTTCACTAGTATAATTAAGTCCCTCAAGCGTGTCATTCTTTTGAGACACAGGACCCAGGGCAGAGCACAGAGCACAGGGCAGTGGTACTCAGCGTGGTTCCCAATCCTGCAGCGTTAGCATTACTTGAAAGTTGCTAGAGGTACACATTCTCTGACCCCATCGCCCTGCACTGAATAGAAACTAGAGCTCTGTACTGTAAGTAGAAGGAGGAATTCTAATTGTTCCTAACACTGAGGTAAAGAAAGAAGGCCTTTGTCTTTCAGCAAATCTGTTTTCAAATCTCATGTTTAAGCCAAGTACAGTTAGCATGTCATTAATAACTACTCGATGAAGAGAGCACCAGAAGGAATTGTTACAAGAATTAAGTGAGGCAGCAGGTGAAAGCATTTAACCCACTGTCAGATGCAATGTTGATATTCATTTCCTTCTTTATATACAATATCTTGCTTCTATGGAATTGTGGTTTCATAGTGAAGCCCAGGAGTAGCAAAGTTTCAAAGCAGGTGATGGAACTGAGCATGGTGGTGTATGCTTGGAATCCCAGCCCTGAAGGAGGCTGAAGCAGGAAGATCATAAATTAGAGTTTTGTCGGTCAGTTTAATGAGGATCCGTCTCAAAAATAAAGGAATATATGGATAAATAAATAGAAAAATAAAATATTGAAAAAAATGACTAGGAATGTAGTTCCACGTAATGTGCCCCTGGGTTTAGTCCTTCATACCAGGAAAACAAGCAGCAGGTGACCAGGCCAGGGCAAGCTAAGCACTGAATTTCGCTTGGTTATTTTCTGGGGTATTTTCATCTAGTGTCATCTAAATTTGAAGGAATCCTATGTCACTGAAAAATCCATTTTATTTTTAGCATCAGTACAGTTAACCTTTGTGCCAAGAATGAGTTCATTAATTGCAAAAATGAACCAAAGGTTTCTATCAAGAATTGCAGCTTTTCATTTTACAATCTTAAATCCTTTTTCATGTTTAAACTAGAACAGGGAAAACACTAATAAAAACCTCTACTTGTGAACATTTTAATAGCAAAATTCTAAATAAGGAAGATTTCTCATTTTAGGGGAAAATAAAGGCAGGATGCTTGTTTGCCCTGTAAATGCTTTTTATCATCTGGCAGGAATAAAAAGATAAAAGGATCCATCACAGAGAGAGGCAGGTATTTTTTAGAGCTTTGTCTCTGACTATTGTTCAGCTCTCGCAAGGGTATTAAAACAGCGTCCTATAAACAGCACTTACTCGTACTTCTCACACTTTCATATAGTTTTCCCCATCCTCTAGCTGTAAATGCAAGGTCAGCTCTACGCCGTTAGGAAGAAAATGGTTTGGAAATCATACTCCCCACTGCCTTTCTTTCCCACCTCAGATATATATCTCTGAGCTCTGTTCTTGACTTGACATACATTTAAAACAATTTAATCACGGATTGATCAGCTAATCCAGTGACATGGGCACCAGCTTGCTCCAGCATTGTTTCTCTTTGTTGCTAGTGGGCCTTTGTTTGAATCCTGCAGCATCAGCCCTGACTGCAATAATTGATCGACTGAGCTCTGCCAAAGGCCCCCAAATAACAAAGGAAGAAAAATATGAACAGTTAGTGAAAAAAAGCCCTAAGAAAATGCATGAATAGATGCAGTGTGTACCCAAATTCTGCAGTGTTGGTGGAATCCTAAGTAGGCCAAGGGTGAACCAGGTGACCTTGTGTCTTTATTTTAATGTTTGGGAGGTGCATTCAAGGAGAGGCATTGTGTTCCAAGGGCTACGTTAAACTTTCAAATGATCATTTCTTAAACTCAGGGGACAGACACAGGCACAGATGGATAACTGAACCTAAATGGCCTTCACACTTTGAGCTCTTTAGAAAACATGGCAATGAATATTTTGGAGAAGCATACATAAATAACAGTCATTATGTCAATAAATAGAGACCACTGCTACATCTCTGCTAGCATTAGCATATAAATCCATTTGCGTGAAACGTTCAGATCTCAGTGTTTAGCCCTTGCTGTTACTTTGAATAGAATCTAATAGAATCCTTAAATTTTCTGTGAGGTTTGTATGTACATGAGGAAGTCAGTCTCTTTAAATACCAAGATTGGAAAGAACCACAGAAGTCGGATAATCCACATATCTTATAATGATTCGTTGGGGGAAAGTACTATTATCCAGCTCTGCTATAAACTCATACACAATTGATAATTTGGCCAGAAGCTTGACATCTGGGCATTTTGATGACGGTTCTTGTAGCAAATTTCCAACAAAATTATTTAATCAGTGAAAAGATCATTTTGAGTAAGGCATCTCTTCCAAGAGGCAGTAGCATTTATATAGTATTAAAAGATTTCCTTATAATGTACTGTTTACACCAAAAAGGGTTGATTTTTTCCCCTCTTCCCCTGTAAAAGATGAAAACTAGTGAAAATTACAGAATCTATCTTGAGAATTGTTTTAAAATACATTTAATAAAGCTATTTGTTAAAAAACATGAGACTCATGAGAGAGTGGGCTAAGGCCGGACTCTTGTACATTCATGAGCAGAAATTGCGTATGAGTTGAGTCAACTGGGATGTAGGGAAGAGGATCAGAGCTATTGCCCTAAAACATCTGCTACCAGGAATTCTCTGAGGGTAGAATGAATTGTGGACTTTCACGGTCAGTTATATTTCAGTTTTTAAAAATGTTTACTGGACACTGGTGTGATATAATGCTTTTCAGTTTCTTCAAGACAATGAGGACTGCTCACATTAAATCATTTCTTGTTAAGCAGAGTTGAGTGAAAGTAAAACAAACAAAAGAAATATTTCAATTCTGCTTGACACAGTGCAGAGAAAAAAAATCGCACACATAAGAAATATTATTAAAACCAAGGTTTCATCAGAAACAGAAACTGCTAGCTAACATTTACTGAGAAACAGACTAAAATTATTTTTTAAAAATTTATATTCCTTTACTGTATGGAGAGGGATAATTATTTTCCTCATAATCTAAAATAAGGAATCTAAGAACGAAGAAATTAAGTCATGACGTACAGGTACTAAAGGAGCTAAGTATGAAATGCAGTTAGAAAATAGATGAGTAGACAAGCAACTTGTTAAATAAATACCTTTATCCAAATGAAATAACTGGATTATTCTCACTTCAGTAGACATCATTAATATGCGCTGAAGATAATGTTTTTCTTTTCTCTCTCTGCCTCGCAGTGCTGGAAATTGAACCCAGAGCCTCATGCATGCAAATCACGTACTGAGCCAGTGAGCTACACCTCTGCTTCATATATCTTTTAAACATAGCTGTGAAGCAAGCCCCTCTGTAAACTCTAACGTAACTACTGTTACATGACACATCCTTGGAATGATGTTTTAATGATTGACTTAATCTTTTTCGGTTCTGTCATGCTGTATTATTACTTTAGACCTGCTAATGAAGTTAAGTCATTTTGCTTGTTGACACAAACCAAAATACATTAACAGCAGACTATGCTACTTCTTTGATGTCTAGTTCATGCCAGTCCAAATAATTAGATCTTAATCACATGTTTGCCAAGGTGTTTTCATCCAAAAAAAGAATTCTGTGCTGTAAATGACATATTACTTATTGTAGAGAAATATGAAAATTATAAAAATGTTCCTAGAGGTTTCAGGAGTATTACAGTAAACTAAAACAAAACATTTATTCATTGACCTTTTCCCATAGGGTTTGGCTTGAATATCTTTTTAATTTTTTTATTCACAAGTATTATACCCATTGGAAAACCTTTGTAAAGGTAAATGCTGTTTTCTAAAGGAACAGACCTTTTAAGAATCTTCTCAAAAAAAGTCAATAAACATGATTTAGACTTAAAAAACAAATTTTATAAAAGTACAGAACACAAAATATTACATACAGTATGCTCTGTTAGTTAAGGAATAAATGCATTTAACTTTTGCTTCCAGCATAGAGGTATGATAATGTGCATTGATCCTCTTTCTTAAAACAACTATACAAGAAAAAAATGAAACAAATCTCAGGCTGTTGGGAAATCAAGCAATAAAGGACAGTTATTCCTAACAGAGAGGACACAAAGAGATTCCTGTGATTTCTCCAGCTTGATGCACAAGGGACAGAGATGAGGAGGGGACTGGATAGCTCCCTAAAATGGGAGGAGAAAACTTAGGGTTCAGAGAGCCCAAAGGGATTAGCCATTAGAAGAAAAAGTGGGAGAGGAAAAAGCAGAGTACAACATGAGCTCCACGGTTCTGCAGAGACTTTTTTCAAGTTATTTAGCTGGCTACCGATTAGCTTTTGCACATTAGGAGAGACCTAGAATGAAAAAAAATGCATAAGGAATGACAGAAGAGATGCTGACATAACTCCTATAGATCTGAGAATAACTATTCCCCAGCCACACGGGAACTTCTGCAGCATGAAGCATTAGTTAGGATGTTAAGTAGGGCATTGTTTTCTGATAGAGAATAACTAGTCCTAGATGAAATGCTTCTTTGTTCATGTTTACTAAGAACTTAAAGGATCAAACTGTTTAGAATTAACTACATTCTAGAACAAAATTCTCACACTCTAAGGTATAAAATAATGACCAGCATTTATCGAGGTAAAATTCACAATGGCTAGTGTCTAATTAAAAAAATTACTGGACCGCTAAAGAAAACATTAAGGTATATTGGACTAGTTAATTAGACACGTGCTATAAAAGTTTCCCGAATTACATTTCTAGAGATAAAGTTCCACTGTGATGAGAACATCCACTGGTTAAGAATAATGTCAGACTGTAAATCAAAAGACAAAAAATCAGTACTGAAGATTGAAACAGATTGATCCACAGTGAAATAGTATATGCATAGAAAGAATTAATCAAGAAAAAATAAAAACCTCAGTGACAAACAGCCAGATATCAATGCAATGCAGAAAAAAGGAAAATAAAGGGAAAAACATTTGAAGATATTTTCACATTTATGAATTATTGTATCTTCATAAATGTTAAACTTTGAAAATATAAATCTACATATCCAAGAAATTTAATGAATTCTAAGTAAAAGGAAGAAAAAATATGCAAGTCATATTATGACCAAAGTGCTTAAAACTCATGATAGAAAGATTAAAGACAAAATCTTTAAAGCAGCTGGAAAAACTAGAAACACCACATAAACAGAAATGGAGATGAGATGACAGATTTCTTTTTTGAAGCAATACAAGCAAGACATGGAGCATAATCTTTAAAGTACTGAAAGAAAAAATAAAAATAATCAACTTAGAATACCCATCAAAGCTACCTTTTAAAGGTGAAAAGGGAATAACATCTTTTTCAGAAATAAGGAAAGGCAAAAGGATTCATCACAATCATATTTGCAAGAAATGTTAATGTAAGCACTTTACTAAGGAAAATAATAGTGAGTAGAATCAAGGATTTGCATACTAAGAGAAGAACACTAGACATAGTCACTATATAGGTAGGTGTAGTGTTTTTTGTATTAATATTCTGCATTGAAACAAGATATTTTGTAAAGTAATATGCAATAAAAATATTTAAAAATAAATTTTGAAAAGATTATTGAATGTTTTAAGCAAACATCATTGCAGTGTGTGTTAGAGAAAGATCATGGAGGTAAAGTGATGGTAACAATAGCACAAACGCTGGAGTAAGACAAGGGTTAACATCTGCTGTGAGGTCTTCTGTCTACATGAGGTAACATATAACTTCAGTACGCATTCAGATAATTTACAGATATACATGGTAACTCCCACAGCAGTAATCAACCGTAAGCTTACAATTCTTGATTTTACAGTGGTGATAAAAATGGATCATAAAAATGCATATAAAAGAAGGATGAACAAACAAACCCAAATAGATGAGAGAAATTTTTAAAATGGAAATGTTTCTGTTATACAAAATGAGTAATTTCTAGAGATGGGGTACATGACCTAGCATCCGTACTTACTTAACAATACTGGATTATATCCTGAAAAAATTTTTAAGAAGAAACCTGCAGGTGGGGTGGTGGAGTACAAGGGAAATTTTGAAAGCAAAAGACATGTGTCTGACCTTGATTGTGGTTAATGGTTTTATGGGCGTAAGCATATGTTCAAACTTGTTGAATTGCATATGTTAATTATGTGAGAGTTTGTCTATAAATTATGTGTAAATAAATCTTTTTAAAAATAGATAAGTTAATATAATTCCTATGATTTAAACTTTGGAGTAAGGACATTGCTGATAGCACTGTTAAACTGAAAATCCATGTGTGTTCTCTTCTATCATGTAGACTTGTGAGGATGGAGAAGGAGAGTGTGTGAAAATTTATCAACTTCAGGTAGAATTACATTGAGAGAACTGGAGGGAAGAGAAGCAGATTTGTTGCAGGAGCGTATCACAGATTGTTGGGCCAGAAAGACAGACAGGACGTCCTCCATTTTCAGGACAGTGAATTGCCTTTGGTAGAGCGGAGATGAAGCTCTTTGTCTTGCCTTCAGCATGATTCCCTCAGATGTTGGTTCTTTCCTGTGATGTTCAGGTGGTCAGCAAAGACACATCTTCTCACCTTGGCTCTTTTCCCAATGAATTTTGAAGAAATGTCTATTCTTATTAAAACGAGAAGAAATCATGTTTATGTTGGAGAGGAGAGGAACACAGAGAGGAAAAGCTAAGTCTTATGGTTAAAAGAACAAGTGTTTTGATTTTCAACATCTTTATACATCTAAATTTCCTTTTTGTCTAAAACTAGGTACTTCTCTCATGATCGTCCCATGAAAATTGAATAAAATAAATATGAAATACTTAGCATAGTGTCTTTCACATAACAATTTTTGTAAGTGTTAGTTGAACATTATTTTGAGGCATTATAAAGGATATCCCTTCAAATAAGAATATAATTTTACTTTGTTCTTAGCTCTCAATGTGTCCGTAAAGGCTACTTAGGGAACCCTGATATGAAAACCTTACTGCATTAATTAAATTGGTGGAACTCATAGTTATGATAATTTTTTTCTTCATTTTCATGAAAAAATCCATTCAAGGAAAGTAATATGGATCTCCTGTTACAGAACACAAAATACCAGCAAGCAGCCAAGGATGTTGTCAATTAGATCTCTTTCATCTCTTGCACCTCTGTAGTGAAAATGTGTCCACATAAATTGTGCTTTTCCTCAGACCAAGAAAAATTTGTGACAAACATTGTCATTCCTACTATTTTAGGAATTTTCTAGAATCATCTTGTATCTATTGTGCAATCAAAATTTACAAAATGTTAATATGAGAAAAGAAATAATATTGCTTTAATTATAAAAATGTTTTAAATGGGTGTTAACTCCAATCATATAAAATCATATTACACTTCAATATTCTGAACAATCACTTGAAGTTTTGAAATTTTTAGAATGTACAAAAATGAAAGGCTCATTTGTATAAGCAATCTGCAATAAACTTAATTCAAATATGAAAACATAAATAGGTGAAATATAAAGGAACAAAAATATATACCACGTTAACTCCCATCAAAAATTGTTGGGCACCTGTAAGTGTAACAGACAATGTATACTGAAGACTATTCCAGGCAACAAGAAAATATTTTCATGTAAAGACGTAAAGATAAAATGTTTATCAATCAAATAACAGAAATTCAAGATTATAAAGAAAACACTGACATAATACCAAGGATACAAACAAATTTTCAAATAAAGTCTGAGACTTTAATATCCTTTCCAGAACACTATGGGAAAAATAAAAGATACTATGTAAGAATAAATTAAACTGAAATATAAATTTATCTTGGTGGATATTATAGAACATTGTATTCAACAACAAAATACACATCACTTTAAATATCAAAGAGTATTTAGAGCCATAAAAATAGTCTCAATAGATTTTCAACATTAAATCATACTAAAATACTCTAATGCTATGAGGTGTAGACTAGATATCAACAATAGCTCTATGGAAAATCTCCAAATATTCAGAAATTCAATAATAATCTTCATAACACACGAGTCAAAGGAGACTGCAACAAGGAGATAAACCTTATTTTGAACAGAGTGAAACTGAAACTACAACATAACAAAATTTGTCTTATTCAGATAGAGCAATTTTTAAAGTGAAATTTAGAAGAGTAAAGACCTATTTGAAAAGAAGTATCAAATCGATGACCTCAGCTTTTACCTTAAAAGCAAGGAAAAGAAGCAAAATAAGTTAGACATCCACTTGAAAAACTGATTAAAATTATGGTGACATATAATAAAATTAACAACAACAATACACAGAAAGGAAGACAATAAATTTAAAGCCTGATTTGTGATAAGATAAATAATAAGTAACTCTCTAGTATGTCTGATTTGATACAAAGAGAAAACATACAAATTGTCAACAACAGAAATAGAGAAAGAACAGCACTACTTATTTTATAGATATTATAAGGTGTGATAAGATAATATTAGAAATATTTATCCAATAATGTGCAAAAATTTAATAAAATGGAAATATTACTTGAAAGATTAAAAACTGCTTTGCCTTACTGCAGAAAAAACTGGTAATCTCAATAGTCCTGTATTTGTAAGATGTTTAATTTTAAAAAATTGAAAAAAAAGAAGCAACTACATCTTGGTTTAGATGGCTTAACTGGTGAATTTCACCAAGATGGTTAGTTATATTCATGTTTTCCAGAAAAACTATTGAAGGGAAAAGATTTAATACTATTTATTTTATGAGATCTGTATTACTCTGATATGACGGTCATATGGAAATATTTCAAGAAAGAAAATTTATAGAGCAATATTTCTAGATGCAAAAATTCCAAAGATTTTTATATGATCATATTCAAAATATATTAGGACCAAGTAGAGTTTATACCAGGATGAATATTATTATTTGAAAATAAATCAGTATATTTCAAATCTATTCACAAATCAAACTAAAATAGAAAACTCATAATCTCAATAGTGACAGCTGAAACATTTTACTAGAACAAAGTTAAATTAAAATGAGGAAAAATTACTACATCCAACTGTATATACAATTAGAAAACACTGACCACTTTCTCCCTATGATGATGAGCAAAGACGGTCACTTTCTCCACTTATTTGCAAGTGGAGAAACTGAAGCTGTACTAAAGATTCTAGTACTTAGGTAATTTGTGCCGAATAATATTCTAAATAATTTGGTTGCATTAATTCATTTAATTTTCACAACTCTATGAAATAGATGTTACATCTAAACATATTTCAAAAATAAAATCATGCCACTATTTATGTGTCTATTGTATTTACATTGTTTCATCAAATAAGTGATTTGGTGTCTTATTTCAATGTGCAATTTTGGGGACATAATATGAACATGATTGTATGTGTTATATATGAAATCATACATATTATGCTTTGCAAGTATATATAAAATCAAAGTTAGTTGTTATATAATTCTCCTTAAGACTGCAAGCTATCTCTGATCTCACTGTGATTGTGTACACAGTTTACAGTTAGGTGACAGATCTCCCAGAGATACTCGGTTATATATATATATATATATATATATATATATATATATATATATTATATATTATATATTATATATAAAATTTGGCCCAAATTTACTAAGTACATAAATGTTAAACATTCTTCCTTGTCATAATTAGGAATGTTTTATTGTTTTTATTCCTCATTCATTTTAGTATTGTTCTTATTTTCAAGTATTGAAAGAGATCACCTATAAAGTCACCCATTTTTAACATTTTAACCCACGTTTAACATTTAAGTATTTAGTTAATTTGGACTCAATATATATATATATATATATATTTATACCTATTAAATAAATATATATCTATATATAAATTATATATAGAATATATAATTTCTATATATAGAAATGTATATATTCTAAGTATATGTAAATATATATACATGCTTCTGTACACAGATGCACTCATATATAGCATATACACATACAAATTTGACATGTACTCATATAGAATTATAAATAGACATAGTAATACACATTTTGTTTATGGATATGATGTTTTAGAATGCATTTGAATACAATTCTGATATATTCATTTGCGTATATTTGCATGTACATATAAGTGCTTTCACAAGTCATCATTTATTAACACTGAACATGCATAATACTAAAAACTTTGGTGTACAGGCAGGTAAGCTTCATGTAAATGTGTTTTCACTATGTGGAAACTTGTGGAAGTTAAAATTGTTTAGGCAGTACAAAAGAGGTAATGAGAAGTATTACATGTGGACTTGGTCAATGCAGATTTGCAAGCTCTACATAAATTTTGTAGAGCTAATGATTTTTGAAAACCATTTCCAAGGCTGTATACATCTTATGTGGAAATCTAAATGGGATCTTACAGAAACTGGATTAAAGAATTTAGCTCTTGTCAAATACTGCTGGTCTCTGCTTTTTAATTTTTCTTCCTCTCAGAGTTTCCTTTCCTTTAATATATGCTGAGATTTAGTAGGCCAAAAGTAGAGCTCTCTAGCTAATATTTTTTCTCTTCCTGTTGTGCAAAAGGAATTCTTCTTTTAATGCTTACATGGTTATTTGAGTTTTGCTGTAGAATGCTGTGCACTGCAGTTTTGCTTTGAAAGAAATGATTCTTTTTGTTTTTGTTTCAAGGTAAACAATTTTCTGCGGTTTGGTTGTGCATTGTTAGGTGTCACCCTACTGCTTAGATATAGAAGAGGGTTTTAAAAACATCACTGCTGTGAACAGCTAACTGATCACCAGTGTTTCTTCTTCTCCCTCCTTTTGTGTTGGTTTTAGGTCCTGTCTGTCCCCTGACACATAAGGATATGACGACCTGGTACTGCTCCCATTGGAAGCAATTTAATCTTTGCTAGAAAAGTAGTGTGTTTCTTAACAGTCACACATTTATCTTAGGAAGAATGGGTGATTAAATTGTTTTGCCAGCAGTTGCACTTATCTGGCCACACATACTTTCTTTATGTGAGACCTGGAATACTTTTTCCTTTTCACTTTAGAGGAGATAATCAGGCTCAATTTCTCCTTGCGCTTTCCACAGAAAGAATAATTTTCAGTTGTTCTGGACTTATCTTTCAGTATGGAAACATAGTTTTTGTTCAGCATTTAAGCAACAAAGATAATACCTTCTTTTAAACTTCCAATTGGGGATTTGTCTTTTGGACTGTGAATAAAAGGTTGTATTTCATAAATGCCATTTGGCCTCATGGTCAATATAAGTTCTTGCATCAAACCAGACTCTTTGTATATATTCAAGCTACGTGAAAGATTTGGTTAGAAGTTGGTATGAAGAAAGTAAAAAGTGATGTGCTCCCTTGGTGAATATCTGGTCTAATTTCCTTCTTTTTTCCTGTAAGTTAAGAGAAAAATGACATTTGATTTTCTTCAGGATTTGGTTGAAAGATGACCAAGGGGATTTCAGGGACACTGTGTATTCTCCAAGTAAAATCCAGGGGCAGAACTAAAGGAATATAAAAATGTTTTATTTGCTTGGGGAATGAAGAGTTAAAGTAGGGAAAAATCTTTTTATTATTATAAATTGGTGAGAATTTTCTTTAACTCATCCATGTGAATGGATAATTTGGCAAAGAGTATTCCCTCATTACCTATGAAGTTCTTATAAATAGTTACAGGTATTTTGATAATAATTTCATAGAATATAAAAATTATATTTCTACACATATGTTTAAAGATTGAAGGTCATTTGTTGACATTTAAAAACCAAAAGAATAAAAATATCTGAAAGGGATATTATTTGCAAATGGAGAAAATCTGATATGTAGCTGGTCCTTGACCTAGGATGTTTCAGTGTATGACTTTTGACTTTTTGGTGGTATAAATGCCATGACATTTTGTGCAAACCATGTTCAAATTCTGAATTCTGAATTTTTGTGGGGCTAGAAAATGCAATTTTATTTTCTTATGTTGCTACACAGAAAAAGCAAGTTCCAATTTCTAGTCTTACACACAATCAGGAAGGTAAACAACGGGTATTTTAACTTTTACTTGAACTGTGTTACCAAGTTGACATTCGCTAAATTAGATATTAAATGAATTTTCAATTCGTGATGCTTTCAACTTACAGTGGAGCATAACCCACTGTATCAGAAATAAAGAACTGCCTACAGTTTTAGAAATTTGAATCCTTGTGACTGATAGATCAAATAAAACTTTACAGGAAAGAGAATGATGGTCTAATAAAAAATATTGAATTTTCTTGTTGGATCCCTTTGAAAAGTATTTAAAATCATGTCTTATAATAATACTTTAGAATATAGATTTTTTAAATGGTACTATCAAGCAGATTGTTTCTAAGGAGTTAATCAATGATAATAAGAATATATATTATCAAACTTTCATCCAATAATATTGGTATACCATTCATTTATTTATAATTACTTTTGTTGTTGTTCTTGGTTCTGGAGATCAAGCCTAGGGCCTCCCAGGTGCTGAGAAAGTGGGGCATCACAGAGGAGCCCACATCCATTTTCTCTCTTCTTAATGTGTCATAAAACTATTGTTCTGTGTTCAACATACTTAGCCACAAATCATCTGTAGGTCTCTTATTTAACAATCATCTTTAAATACACATTAGAGGGTGAGGGATGTAGCTCAGAGGCGCAGTGCTTGCCCAGCAAGTGTGAGGGTCCTGATTTCAATTCCTGGTACAAAAAGAAATACACTTTTGACTTAATACTACTAAGCTTATTTTTCTTCCAGATAAAAGTATTTGGGGATGAAATATAAATTCTGATCACAGCCAAGCCATTGTCATGGGCGGGGATGCAGAAGTCTATAATGTTCAATTTTATTTTTCCTTCATGAAAATTGGTTTGAAATAAACATAAATTATGTTTAGATTTTTTGAACATGCAGGAAATTTATTTGTGCATCTCTCACTCAGTACTTCTCATCAGTAGTTTTTGATGTCTCAACTAAGTTTTTGCACAATTACTTATTGTTGAGAGGTATCCAAAATTCCTTATAAATCTAGCTATTTCTCATACACCTATTATTGGCTTAGTATCTTTTTAAATCATATATACTCATGTAGCACCAACCAGTAACTTTCCAGTCACTCAGTTGTTGGTAATATTTTGCAAACTCTAAGTATCCTATAGTTTTTATCAGCAACAACTAAATAGTATCTGCTGCTAACCATTAGTGATAGCTAGTTTTATGCAAAGCCCTATGAAACAGCCATAACGCTGTGTGTGTGTGTGTGTGTGTCACTGATGTACAGAGCTTTCAAACTAAGTTTCACGCTCAGCCATTTTTACTTTTTGTGACAGTATCTTGCCAAGTTGCCCAAGTGTGTTTCAATCTTGCAATCCTGCTTTAGCGTCCCAGAGTAATCTTCCTTTCATCTTTAGCACTGCAGTACTCAGACATAGTCATGCTTTCTCTCTGTAATAGTAGATGAAAAAGAACTGTTATTTAAACCTATCATACTAAACTAAGAAATGAAAAAAAAATGTCTTAAATTCTATAGAAGAGGGCCAGGATTTAGCTTAGTGGCCAAAGTGCCTGCTTGGCAAGCACAAGATTGTGAGTTTAATCCCTGTATAAAAAAATTCTATAGGAGAAACTGTCTTCACATTTTAATCTTATCTTTTACAAAATATGAAGCAGCTGATTAGGATTCTGTAACTTTATTTTTGGCAACTGTTCTGAAATTTCAGCTACAAAGTGGGAGGTTATTAAAGAATGCTAGAGCTATGAAATAAATAGAATATGTTGTAAGGAATTACTTGCTATAATTAAGTTAGCAAAGTTTATTACTGTGACTTATGATATAATTTGATCTTACTATAGCAAAAACTACCTCTATCCATTAGTATCCATTAGACGGAAATTTTAGAAGATGGCACCATAATTTCACTAATCCTGAGTTATGTGATAAATTCTTTTGATCTAATACCTCCCTTTTTTTTAGGGAATTTGAAACATTAGTAATTGATATTCTTAAAAGACTATCATTTTAGTGAATTATACTTCTTACTTTGAGACAGTTGTATATTCACATCCATTTGTAAGAAATGACACAGAGATTTGTACCTATCTTTTAGCCAGTTACCTACTATAGTAGTATCTTTGCAAACTTTGATACAGTATCACTACTAGAATAAGGACATTCATGCAGTTAAGACATAAAACATTTCAACCACCATATGCTCCCTCTTCCCTGAAAGGGCCATGGTTATTTCCTCTTTTAAACTACTAATCTGTTCTCCATTAACTTGTCCTTTCAAAAATGTGACACAAATGAATCCCTACAGATGTAGGATCCCTTTTCAAATGGCTGGTTTTTTTCCTACTCAATATAATGCTTTATAGATATGTGGAGGCTGTTTCATGAGTAGAAGCTTTCATTTTTCTAGACTACAGGCTTAGGAATACAACTGTTGACACGCGATTTGCAAATACTTAACTTTTAAGCAACTGGAAAACTTTTTTTCAAAGTAACTATTCCCCTTTATCTCCATAGAAATGTATGTCATACAGCCTCTTGCACCTTTGACAGCATTTGCTACTGTTACTATGGTTTATTGTAGCCATTCTAATGGGAGCACAACCCTATTTCATTTGTAGTATTAATTTATATTTGTCTAATAACTGTTCATGTAAGCCATCTTTCTATGTTTTCATTTGTAATGCATCTGTCTTTCATTGATCCAGTGTTTTCATATCTTTTGTTCTATTTATGAGTTGACATTTTTCCTTTTGTTTTTTTTGTACTTGGAGTGGTTTTATTTTTATTTATTTATGTTTTCAGTAATGAAGTTTGAACATAGGGCTTTTGCACTGAGCTCCATCCCTAGTACCTTTTAAATTTATATTTTGAGATCTTCCTAAGTTTCCCAGACTGGGCTCAAACTTACAATCCTGCCTCAGCTTCCCAGAGTGCTAGCATGACAGGAATGTGCCACTACCTGCAGCTTGAGCATTCTTTATGCATATTCTAGACACTCTTTTTATGCTAGATCTATGATTTTCAGGTATTTTACCCCTGTCTTCATATCACTTTCCATCTTCCTTAGAGGACGCTTCACGGTCAATGGTTTTGATTTCAATCCAGTTCAACATAAAGTTTCCTTCTTTCATGGTCATGTTTTTCGTGGCTGCCGAATTTGAGAACTTTGCCTAATCCTACTTCCCAACAAATCTGCCTTGGTTAAATGGTACAGAGTTAAGCAAAGTGTGATCAAAATATAGAGTGAATTTTTAAGTTAAAAAATGTATTACAGTAAAAATCACATAGCTATTAATCACCCTTACAGTCTGGGTTTGCAAATGAACAGATTTAACACAAGACACATGATTTATACATTTATTTTATAATATTCACCCAAAGAATCAAATGCAGAAGAATGTAGGAGATCTATCCAAGCACTAGAGACCCAAGAAATCCAGCTGAGGGTCTAGATTCCATGGCAATGTACTGCACAAGTTCAGCTGAAGACCTAGGTCCTGTGGCAGTGTCCTTCACAAGTCCAGGTGGGGGCTACAGCCCATGACAATGTCTTATGCAAGTGTGTATCAAGGATCTGGGAAGGCTCAAAGGCCACTAATGGAAGTTAGACAGGCTGTGCGGGGTAGGGGGGAATCTGTGCCAACAGCCCGAGGGATCTGCACTGGAGACAGGAAGTGATGACACTCAAGGTAAGGACAGAGATCCCCTGAAGAGAACCACAGCCATCCTCAGTGATAGTGGGGACCTGAGCAGTGAGAACAGCTGAGTTCATATCAGGAAAACCAGTGTGACAAACTTTTCCAGGGCTGGATGGAAGACAGAGTGTTTGTGCTCCCAGCCTCCTCTAGTACCTCCTAGATAGTGGGTTTAACTGCAAAAGTGTAAGACTGATGGGAACCCCAAGACCCAGGACACAGCCCAGTGCACAGATCCACACACACCTTGGAGGGTAAAGTAATCAGTGAGGCCGGTAATGTGCAAGTGTCTGAAGCAGCAGTGAGGAGACAGCAGTTGGATTCTGTCCCAGATCCCATATCCAGAAGCCAAGATCAGCCCCTTGTACGGCCCATCTGTGGGATGGAACTCAGATATTACTATAAAACTGTAAACACCAGAAGAAGACAGGTTCTTAAGACAGTTATACAGAACCAACTACATCTGGAGGACATCCCTGAGGAATGGATATTTCCTTCCTTCTTTGAGAGAGGCCTCAGTGCTAGGGGTAGAGCTATATATCATGGGACATTGGCAGACATCAACATTGAAGACAAAACAAAACAAAACAAAAAAAAGGTGTAGAATGGCAAGATGCAGAGAAACAGTACAGCCCAAACCCCAGATGGATGAAGTTGGAAGTCAAACACTGGAACTTTCTGAAATGATAACAAATGTGAAAAAACTGTAGAAAAGGCTACAGAGAAACTGATTTTTCAGGTGAAAAAATAAATTTTGTTTAAAATCAATGATATTAGAGAACACCCAGATAAAAGAATAGATGAGTTTTTTAAAAGGTGGAAACAAAAAGTGCCCAACAAAGGAGAGAAATGGAATCTATGAAATATATCCACACAGCAATCCAGGAGATAAAACCTCCACAGAAAGTATATGCAACAAATAGAACAAAGGAAAGAATAGAATTTTAGATCTTGAAGACAGAAATGCATCTAGTGGTCATGAAAAGATATCTTAAAAACAGCAAGAGACCATGAGAAATTTATCCAACAGCTACAAGACAAAGAGAAGAAGAATAATACAAGTTTGACTGAGGTGAGTGTGAAAACTGCAGACAGCACACATGCCATACAATCATAAATCATATGCACTTATTACAGGAATACCCAACTATATAAGACCATTATTGGTAGGCATGGGAAATCAAATAAGTGATAACATAATTGCAACAGGAGACCTCAATAGCCCATTGTCACAGAGAAACAGATCAACAAGATGAAAAATCAGCAAAGAAATATCAAAACTGAACCAAATCTGTGAACAAATGAACTTAATAAAAAGAAGCCACACCCTGATAGCCCACACCAGTGCCCAGGAGAGTACCTGTCAGCCCTGAATGGGCCCAGAGGAGAAGCCATACCCAGTATTGGTGAACCACCACCCTGTGCCTCTCTACCAGTCCAGGAACCCTCAATAGGGGAAACCCAGGTGCCCAGTCCAATTCACTATGCCAAGGGACTGGAAGCCAATGCAGGAAGCATCTGGGATGCAGCAATGGGCTGATTTAGAGGAACACAGGAAAATACCAAGACGAAGGATAAAAACACAATCTCAGACCTTCAACCCATCCAGAATAAGGAGACACAGACATATAAAAATAGAAGTCACACAGTTGAAATTGCTGAAAATAAAACAACTCAACTAAAGAAGCAAGTTATTTCATATAGTGATTGGTTAATTTTACAAGCTTATGTATGATGATCTAAACAGCTATTCTGAAGATAACAAGAGGCACTATGGTAGTCATTGTTACTTTTTTATTGTTTTGAAGTCCTTATCATTTTTATTGCTTTGTTTTGTTTGGTTTTATTCTGTTTTGTTTTGTTTGATCATATTATGCCTGATGTTATGGACAGTTATTTTGAAAATGCCAAGATAAATTATGGTAGCCATTGTTGATTCCCTATTAGCTTGTTTGATGTCTTGTATTGCCTTCATTTTGTTTTTTGTTTTTTTTTTGATTGGCTTTGTTCTGCTTTCTTTTGTTTGATTTTATTGTTTTTAAAATAAAAATAAATTTCAAAAAAAGTCTTTTGAACAATTTCAGCTATCATAGTTCTTTTATATGTCCATAAATATTATAGAATAATCTTGTGTAAGTCTTTATACTTTTATTTTGGGAGTATAAGGAGGTTTGCACTTTTAATTTTGATATTCCTGTGTTCGTTACTATTACATAAATACAAACTAATTTGTGCATATTAACCTTATATACTTTAACATTACTGAGCTCTGGTTTTCTAGAATTTTTTTAGACTATTTGAATTTCTACAACAATAATTATGTCATCTGTAAATAGAGAAGAATGTTTTTGCTGATCCTGGTGCCTTCTGTTTTGCTAACTATTAGAAGATCTTCAGCAGACACCATGCAATCCAGAGAGAGTGGAATGGCACACTGAAGTGCTGAAAAGAATTAAAAACTTTCCAAAAAACAACGCTATACTTAAGTGTCTTCAAAACTAAAGGAGAAGCAAAGACTTTTTTAGACCTCCAGAAAGAAGAAATTATAGAATGAAAGAAAGGAAAAAGAAAAACTAAGGGCATTCACCATTATTTTATTTAAAAAGTACATTTTTTTTCTAAGAGAAAGACAGAAAGACATCTTAAAATGTATATGAAATCATAAAGTATCCCAAATTGCCAAAACCATTTTGAGAAATATCACAACTGTACTTTCTGGTTTCAAAACATATTTCAAAGGTACCATAATCAAAATAATGCAGAAATAGCATAAAGACAGGAATATGTATCAATGGAACATAATAAAAAGCAGAAATAAACCTACACATATGTAGTCTACCAATCGTCAACAAATATATGGATACACAGTAAGGAAAAGACAGTCTCAAACAAATGATATTGAAAAAAAAATTTTAATTTTAAAGAGGGTAAAAGTAAACATAACAAAACAGAACAAAGCAGATCAGAAGAAAACAATGTAAGAGACACCAATTTCAAAGCAAGACAACAGGAGATCATCACTATCTATCATATTGTCTTATTTTTTCTTCTAAATAGTTGTCCATGTCTTCACAAACGATTAATTCATACACAACAAAACAGTATTAAATCGATGATGAAGACAATTTAGGCCTTCAAAACCAGACAATAGGGAAATCAACAATGGATGCCATAATGTCTCTCATTCTCTTTAAAATAGTTGTCCATGTCTTCACGAAAGTTGAAATTAAACAATGCAAAACAGACTACACTCACTCCAAACAAACAATAATAGTATTGCTGGATTTCATTGTGTGATGCTATGGAATCAACACTGGGTACCATAGTGTCTCTTTTTCTTCAAAGTGTCTATTCATTTCATCGTGCATTATATAATCCATTCTCATAAACTCTTTAGGAGAACTTCTACACATGTATAAGTCTCTACATGTATGTATACCTATCCATTCTGTATTAGAGGGGAAAAGAAAAGAAAACAAAATAAAACAAATTCCTAAGAAAACATGAAACAAAAAAGACAAACAAATAACTATAGCAAAGAGCCCAAAACACTGACAATATGGGCCCTCAAAACAAGGTGGCAGAAGCAAAATTGGGGTTGTTCTATTACATAATGATCTTCAAGAGCTCCTCAGATCACCATACAATAATATGTACAATTGTTCCAATCCCATGAATATTAACTATTTTATTTCAAGAAATTATAGAATTTGTAGTACTATCATTTTAGCTATCCTAAGTGTGTTTACATAATTTTAGATATTTTTTCTTTTCCCTTCCTTTTTTTCCCCTCATTTTCCCTGAGATATTAGTTTTCCTCTTTAAGAAGATTCTTATCCTTTCACTGTATTTATTGAGTTTTTTGTATCTTATATACTCTTACCATTTCTTACATTAGGTTGACTATATGGTATTTACACATGTGAGTTTGATTTATTTCACTTATGAGTATGGTCTCAAGTTGCATACATTTACTTATAAATATCTCAGTGTGATCATACTTTATATTATATAGATGAGTAATACTCCATTGTATAAAAATACTACATCTTTTTTTATCCATTCCTGTTCACAGGCATTTAGGTTGTTTCCAAGATCGGGCTATTATAAATTGTGCTGCTATAAACATGGGTGCACATATATCACTGTGGTATGATGTTTACTGTTCTTCTGGGAATATTCCCGAAGTGGAATAGCTGGGTCAAATGGGACCTCCAATTCCAGCTTTTTGAGGAATCTCCACACAGTGGTTGCACCAATCTGCACTCCCACCAACAGTGCAAAAGAGTTCCTTTTTCCTTACAGCCTCTCCAGTATTTGTTATTGGTAGTTTTCTTGATCCTGGCCATTCTTTATGGAGTGAGATGAAATCTCAGTGTGGTTTTAATTTGCATGACTGTAATGACTAATGATGCTGAACATTTTTTATGTATTTATTTGCCTTTTGTATTTCTTCATCTGAGAACTGTGTGTTCATCTCAGATGCCCATTTTTGGACTGGGTCTTTGAGTTTTGGGGATCTGATTTTTTTTAATTCTTTATATGTTCTAGACAGAAGTCCTTTGTCTGAGAGACAGTTAACTGAGATTTTTTCCCAATTTGTGGGTTTTCTTTTCATTGTGCTGGAGATTTCTTTCGACATGCATGAACTCTTTAATAAGAAGTAATCCCAGTTACTGATTCTAGGAAGTATTTCCCATGTGGTTTGATTCTTGTTCGTGAATTCTCTACCTACCCTTATGTCTTCAAGATTTCTACCTACTTTGTCTTCCAACAGATTTAGTGTTTCTGTTTTAATATTTAGATCTTTGATCCAGTTAGACTTTAGTTTAGTATATGGTGATAGGCATGGATTTAGTTTTACTTTTCAGAGTATGGAAAGCCAAATTTTAAAGAGGCTACCTTTCTTCCAGTGGATGTGTCTGGCCCCTTTATCAAAGATAAGGTGGCTGAGTGTGTTTGTAGTTGTAGTTGTATCTTCTAATCTAGTCCATTGATCTTCAGGTCTGTTTTTATTCCAGTACCATGTTGATTTTATTACAGTAGCTTTGTAGTACAACTTCAAGTCAGGGATTTTGATGCCTCCTGCCTTGCCTTTGCTTGCCTTTGCTATTTTAGGTCTCTTCTGGTTCCAGATGAATTTTAGGAGTGAATTCTCTAGATTTGTGTGGTATGCTAGTGGTATTTTTATTGGGTTTGCATTAACTCTGTATAACAATTTTGGGAGAATGGCCATTTTCACAATGTTTGTTCTTCCTATCCATGAACAAGGGATGTCTTTCCATTTTCTGAGGTCCTCTTCAATTTCTTTTTTCAGGGTATTATAATTTTCCCTGAATAGATCTTTTACTTCTTTTGTTAGATTGATTCCTAAGTATTTTATTTTTTTGGATGCTATTGTGAAGGGTGTGGCTTCTCTTATTTCTCACTCAGTGGTTTTGTTGTTAGGGTATAGGAATGCTATTGATTTTTGAGTGTTGACTTTGTATCTAGCTACATTACTGAATTTATTATACCCAGGAGTCTTTCAATGGAATTTTTGGGGTCTTCTAAGTAGAGTATCATGTCATCTGCAAATAATGATAATTTAACTTCTTCTTTTCCTATCTTTACTCCTTTTATTTTTCTCTCTCTTGTCTAATTGCTCTGGCTAGTATTTCCAGCACTATATTGAATAAGAGTGGTGATAATGGACATCCTTGTCTTGTTCCTGATTTTAGGGTAAAGGATTTCAGTTTTTTTTCCATTTAATATGATGCTGGAAATTGATTTGTCAGATGGCTTTCATCATATTGAGGTAAAGACAATGTATTCCAATTTTCTGCAAGATTCTTATCATGAATAAGTGTTGGATCTTATCAAAAGCTTTTTCACCATCTATAGAAAAGATCATGTGGTTCTTATTGTTGGTTCTATTGATACAGTGGATTACATTTATTGGTTTGCATATGTTGAACCATCCCTATGTTCCTGGGATGAATCCCACTTGGTCATGGTGTATAATCTTCTTGATGATTTGCTGCATTCTGTTTGCCAATAATTTATTGAGAATTTTTGCATCTATGTTTATTAAGGAGATTGGCCTGTAGTTCTCTTTTTTGGTTGGGTCTTTCTCAGGTTTTGGTATTAGAGTAATATTTGCTTCCAGGAATGACTTAGGGAGAATTGCTTCCCTCTCAATTTCATTGAAGAGTTTGAAAAGTGTAAGCATTAAGTCTTCTTTGAATTTCTTGTAGAATTCTGCAGTGAATTTGTCTGGACCTGGGCTTTTCTTTGATGTAAGGATTTAATTACATTTTCAATTTCAATGGCAATTTGGTTATTCAGCAGTCTTACATCTTCTTGACCCAGCTTTGGTAATTCATATGTTTCTAGGAACCTTTTCTTCTGTATTTTCAAGCCTATGAGAGTGGAGGTTTTTGAAATAGGTATTGATGATCTTCTGTATTTCCACAGGGTTTGTAGTGATTTCACTCTTTTCATTCCTTACTGAATGAATTTGAGTTTTTTCTTTCCTTTTTTAAATGAAATTTGCTAGGGGCTTATCAGTTTTATTTATTCTTTCAAAGAACCAACTCTTTGATTCATTGATTCTTTGTATTGTTCCTTAGTCTCTATTATATTGATTTCTGCTCTGATCTTTATAATTTCCTCCCTTCTTTTGACTTTGGGCTTGACCTGCTCTTCTTTTTCTAGATATTTGAGGTGTTTATTGGTGTTTGCTGTTTTCCTGATGTGGGCACTCAGTGCAATAAATTTTCCTCTGAGGACCACTTTCATTGCATCTGACAGATTCTTGTAAGCTGTATTTGTATTTTCATTTGCTTGTAGATATTGTTTAATCTCTTCTTTAATTTCCTCTGTGACCCACTGATTGCTCAGCAGTGTATTATTCAATTTCCATGTATTTGTGTGGCTTTTGCAGTTTCTTTTTTCATTAATTTCTAGTTTCATGGCGTTATAATCTGATAACATACATGGGATAATTTCTATTCTTTTGCATTTACTTAAGCCTGTTCTGTGGGCTAGAATATGGTCTATTTTAGAGAATGTCCCATGTACTGCTGAGAAGAATATACATTCTGATGTTGTTGGGTGGAACACTCTGTATACAACCACCAAGTCCATTTGTTCACAGATATGATTCAGTTCTGCTCTTTCTGTGCTGATTTTCTGTCTAGATGATCTGTCCTTTGTGTCGATGATGTGTTAATGTCTCCTGTTATAATTGTGCTATTGCTTAATTGATTTTTCATTTCTGGTAATATTTGTTTTGTATAGCTGAGTGCTTATGAGTTTGGTGCATAGATATTTAAGATTGTTATCTGTTCCTCTTGAAGTTTTGCCCTAACTAGTATGTAGTGACATTCTTTATCTCTTTGGATTATTCTTTGTTTGAAGTTCACATTGTTCTGCAAACAGAATAGCTACCCCTGATTTTTTTAGATTTTTTTTTAGATTTTTTAGAATCCTGTTGCACAGAGTATTGCTTTCCTTCCTTTGAATTTCAGTCTATCAGTTTCCTTTTCAGTTAGGTGGGTTTCTTCTATACAGAATATGTTGGTATGTTGTTTCTTGATCCATTCTGCCAGTCTGTTTCTTTTAATTGGTGAATTGAGGCCATTTACATTAATGGTTAAAACTGATATATATTGGTTTACTTTTGACATGTTACTTTTCTGGTGTTGATTCTTTACCTTTTCACTCTGTTTAATTATTTGTCTTGCTTAGTGGCTTTTTCCTAAGTCTATCTAGAATGTCTTTCAGTATTCTTTGCAGGGTTGGTTTGGTGATAATGAAGTTCTTTAGCTGTTCTTTGTCATGGAAGTATCTTATTTCTCCATCCATTTTGAAGGAGAGTTTTGCTGGGTACATCACTCTGGGTTGGAAATTGTTTTTCTTTAGGATCTGAAATACTTCACTCTATGCTATTCTTGACTTCAATGTTTGTGTTGAGAAATCTGCTGTGATTCTGATAGGCTTTTCTTTATAGGTGATCTGTCTCTTCTCTTCAGCAACTTTTAATATTCTGTTCTTATGTTGGATTTCTGGGATACTGATTATTATATGTCTGGGTGTAGTTTTATTTTGGTTATGGTTATTTGGAGTTCTATGTGCTTCACTGATCTGTATGTCAGTTTCCATTCTCATGTTTGGGAAAGTTTCAGCTATTACTTCTATACATAGCCTCTTGATATCATTTGTGTTGTCACCTTTTTCATTTATTTGTATCAATGTTATGTTGTTTTTCTTTACATCATCTTGCAGCAGTTGAATTGTTATTTCCTGATTACTTGTTATTTTAAAAAGATCTTTTCCTTTCCTATTCACTAGTTGCAATCTTGCCTTTGAGGTCTGTAATTCTATCTTTCACTTTCATTTGAGGCAGTTTTGCCAACTTTCGATTGAATTTTTGATTTCCTGTATATCTCTTTGAATCTGCTTCATGCCTTCCATTTGTTTCTTATATTATTTCCATCTTTTTGCATTGTTCGTCTAATTTTTTAGCTATCTCTTCTTTAGATGTGTTCAGCATTTCTTTCATTACATTTATCATTTCTTCTTTTACCTGGGAGATTATATCTGATCTGAGTTCTTTTATAGCTTCCCAGAGTTGTTTATTTACTTCAGTTGTTATCATGTCAGGAACTTCAGGTGTATGGCTTACATGTTCTTCTGTGTCCATGTCTCCTAGGCTTGCTTGGTTGGGCAAGCTGGGCTGGAAGTTTGACATTGCATTTTGCTCTTTCATTTTGTCATTCTCCTATACATACAGGTTTATAGCAATGTTCCAAAGCTTCTCCCATGTGCTGGGAATCACCTGCCCCAATTTTGGCTGCCTGTGGCAGACTCCAGGCAACTGCTAACTGCTTGGAGGTCTCTGAGTGTGGCCCAGTTAAGCCTGCAGGGACCTCCCATACATCCTCTGGTGATTTGGGACTCTAGATCTGGTCTTACTGGCTGGGAATGACCTTCAGAGTCTTCCCCGTGCACTGGGATTCAACTCATGCAAGTTCGGCTCCCAGGACTGAATTCCCCTTATGTTGGAAAAAATTAAATATCCATATACAGTGAAAGTGAAACCTTATTTATGGACAAAAAAATCAACTAACAATAAATTAAAAACTTCAAAATATAATTTAAAACTAAATTTTCTGGAAACATGGAAAAAATCTTTATAACATTGTTCTTGGAAATGTGTTCTTCCATATGACACTAAAAGAATGAGTAACAAAACAAACAAAAATCAAACAAGTGAGACTGTATCAGACTAAATATTTTTGCAATGCAAAGAAATAATCAATGTAATAAAAATATACACTGTGGGATTTAAGAAAATATTTGCAAAACATATAAAAAAATCTTGTAATTGAATAACAAAATCTAGTAATCCAGTTAAAAATAGTTTATAAATTACAACAAATATTTCTTCGGAAATTCAGATGTCCAACAAGTGTATGATAAAGCATGTCCATCTCACTAATCATTATGAATTTTCAATTCAACATAATAATGTGGTAACACCTCACATCTGTTAGTTGCCTACTATCCATAAAATAGAAAAAATATTGGTAGGGTTATAAAAAGAAGTAGAATCTTTGTATAGTTTTGGAATCAGAATACAAAATAGTACAGCTGCTGCTAAAAACAGTTTGTAGTATGCTTTAAATAATTAAAATTATAACTAGAATATAAACTAACTATCCCTGTTCTGGGTACATATCCAGAAGAACTTAAATCAGGGCCTTGAATGAATTTTAGCACTCCTATGTTCACTTCAGAACTCTTCCTAGTAATTAAAATGTGGAAAGTATCTAAATGTTCACAGCCTAGAAAATGTATAAAGAAAATGTGATGCATGGAATATTACCAAACCTTGAAAAGAAAGGAACCCTCTATGACTTTATTGAAAAGATAGATGGGGATATTGTGCCAAGTGAAAAAATTTAACCAAAGAAGGATAACTTACTACATTCTCTCTGTGAATGAGTCATCTAAAATAGTCATTCTCTAGAGATGGAGAGAATTGTAGTTGTCAGGGGCTGGTAGAAGGACAAAATGGGAAACTGATGTTAATGGGTGTAAAGTTGAATTTAGTTTTGCAAATTAAATGAGTTCTGAAGATCAATTGTATATATAATCTTGCGCTGCATAATGGCGCTTTGGTTAATGCTGGACCACATATAAAATAGTAGCCTCTTAAAATTATAATAGAAATGGGATATAGCTCAGTGGCACAGTGCCTGCTTAGCAAGTTCGATCCTCAGTACCAAAAAACAAAACAAACAAAAAAATACAATAGAATTAAAAAGTTTCAGTATTTAGCATAGTAACATAATATCTGGCTTTGCAGCCTGAAAGTAGCACGTCATTTTATATACCCTTGCTGTTTAGCAGTCTATAACATGTAGGATTTTATAAGCCCATGCTTTTTGTGTATGCTTGCATGCACACACACAAAATTCACCTAAAAACACATTTCTGTTAATAAGTTACATAAAAGTACACTTTAATGATACTTGATTATATTACTCCTAAAGTTAAAAATATTATATCTTACACTTAAAAATCTGTTAAGAGGGCAGAACTGCTATTGAGTTCTTATTATAATGAAAATATAAATAATGTTAACATTTTATAAAATATAGAGCTGAGAAACAGATTGAGAGACTTTTCCCAGTAGGGGCTGATAGATAAGGATATTTGAAGAAAAAGAAACAATTAACAAATAATTATCTCAGTTGAAGATGTAAACTGTTTAATAATCCTGGGAATTTTAGAACTATTTCACAAAATTCTAATGAAAATATTTAAGCATATTACTAAGAGTTCTGAATTTTCAAATTCTCAAATAACATATTAAGAGAAAGAAAATGTAGTAGTAAAAGTATGGATTTATTGCTAATTATACACAGTACAACTTTCTATTTTAGAACTCAAGAGGGTTAACTCCAGAAAAGTTGACAATTCATTTAAATGGCCAGTTTCACAGCACTTAGATTTAACATCATTCATATAATTAATAAATAAATGGTAACATTTATTTAACTCTGTGTGCCAGGGCTTTGTGATATTTACATGGATTATCTCACAGCAACATTTATGAGATAGTTATTGGTACTTTGCAGATAAGGAAACTGAAAAGAGAGAAAGTAATGTGCCCAAAATCCAACACTGGTAAGTAACGTGTAAACCTTATGTAAACATTTCTTCTCCCTAAAGTCAAGAATAAAATATACTAGGATTCTATCTCACATCTACAAAGTTAGGCTTTACTGAGAAAATGGTATTGATGGTAGATTTTTAAGGTAGAGGAATAGGAACTGGGCTTAGTAAAGAAATGTGGAAACAAGACCCCCTGGAGGAATCATTTGAGTGCTTTATGTTTTTACCTCAATGATCTTCACATCAGTCCATCTTTGCTCAAATGTCTGCTTCTGTGTTGGTGGCTGGGATGGAGAAGTGGAGTAGAAGTCAGTCCATTAAAAATCTCACTACAAATGCATGGATTGGGAGGAGGGAGCCACACAAGAAAAAGGGTTCCAGGGGAAATAATTATGTGTCCACTTGGGACCTAAACTGCTTGGAAGGAAAGAAAATAGTGTAAATGCACTACCATAATAATGAGTTGATTCATTTGCTGTGCAAACCTGGTCATATGCTCACAAGATTACTGAAGGGCACACTGAAGAGTCCTAAGGTGGTAACTTTCTATCTCTGATTTATTTTGAATGGCCTCTACTCTCTCTGTCTTGAATCAAGTAGAATAAATGGCCTTTAATAGAAATATACTCCAGTGAGTTTTTTCCCAGCTTCAGTTTGTTTTTTTTTTTAATGAGGAAAAAACAGGAAAAGGGTATAAATGATACAGAATTTTTTAAAAAAGATAAACAGTAAGAAAACAGTAGGTGATAAATTACATCTTGTTATCTTAGAAATAGTTGCTCAAGTTACAAAATTAAAGCATACAAAGTAGATATTCAAACAGTGAGACTGAACAACTACACATGCATGAGTCTCTACTTGTAGTTCTATTCTTTCTGTATTACAGGAAAAAACAAAACATAGCAAGACAAAACAAAACAAATTCCTATAAAAAACATGAAACCAAAAAGTCATATAAAACCACAGTACAAGGTGATCTGCAGTGATTACTGTGTTGTCTTTTATTATCTTCAATAAAATTGTCTATATCATCAGGCATATTTGGATATAGCAGTATAATTGAATATAGCAGTACATAACAATATTAGTAATAACAAAACATTGTAGACAATGTAAAACTTTAAAGACAGGTAATAATCGAACCAGACTGTGATCCTAGTGAGGCCTTTCTGCCACTGTTCCTGAAATCCTGGTATAACAGCTTTGAATAAAATCTATCAATACAAAACAGTGATCCAACAAACCAGATTCCATTATGATCAGTCATGGTAAAACAGTGTAGGTTTTACAGAGCTTTAGATTAAGGTAATAGGAAATTAAGGATGATTACCATACTATATCCTGATATTTTCAGGATTACTGTCTTTGCCCTCAAATCTAGTACAAGTAGAATGACTGGAACAGAATATAATACATCTAAGCAGAGTAGTGTGAGTAGTGTGGGTTTTAAATCCTGGTGCGCTATTAACAATATAGCGTATCAAGGCCATCTATGTTAGAGTTTCTAGTTATCCTTCTCTGCCTCATTTCTGCTATGCTATTTTTCTGCCTTTGTTTGTCTAGTTTTCTCCTTCATTCTACTGCCTGCCCCACTCATTGAGGCCACTGTTCCTAAAAATCCTGGTATTTTTTTCTCTCTCTCTCTCTAGAATGTCCTTCAGTATTCTCTGTAGGATTGGATTGGTGGTCACAAACTCCCCCAGTTCCTCTTTGTCATGGAAGCATCTTGTTTCTCCATTTATTTCTAGTGACAGTTTTGCAGGGTACATCAATCTGGGCTGGAGGTTATTTTCTTTCAGGGCTTGTATTACTTCACTCCACACTCTTCTTGATCTGATGGTCTGTGTAGAGGAGTCTGCCATGCTCTTGATGGGCTTTTCTTTATAGGTAATCTGTTTCTTTTCTCTGATGACTTTTAATATTCTGTTTTTATATTGAATTTCTATTATCTTGACTATTATATGTCTGAGTGTAGCTCTGTTTTGGTTGTAGGTGGCTGGAGTTCTGTATGCCTCACAATAGCTGAATATCATTTCCTTTTCCTATGTTTGGGAAGTTTTCCTTAATTATTCCTGTAAATAGCCTTTGTAATTCACCTATTTGTATTCCTGCTTCTTCACTCACATTTCTTATTCTTAAATTGTAGATTCTCTTCTCATCTTCTAGCCTTTGTATTGTTACTGCCTGTTTCCTTGTTATTTTTAAGAGATCTTTCCTTTCATGATCACATATTGCAAACTTGTCTTCAAGTTTTGATAGTCTATCCTTAGTTTCTTTTAGGCAGTTTTGCCAGATTTCAATGGAGTTTTTAATTACCTGGTAGTCTCTTTGGATCTGCTTCATGTATTCTAGATTTTCTTTATATTCTTTATCAAATGTTTCTCTCCTTTTTTAGTGTTCCTCCCTTCTTCTGTCTAAGTCTTCATGAGAGGTGCTTAGGATTTATTTTTATTAATCTACTTATATCTTGCTTTACCTGATTTAATATTTCAGTTTTAAGCTCATATACAAGGTCCCAAAGATATCTCTTAATGTCCATTGAAGCCATGTCTGATGTTGCATGTTTGCTGCCCTCGGTCTCTTTTGTATTTCTCTATCCTGAATCAATGTTCTCAGTGTTTTGGGCTGGGGACTTTGTTACTGTCTCTGGTCTTATTTTTGGTTATTTCCATACAGGTGTATAGTGGAGGTCCCAGCCCCTTTCCTTGTTGGTTTTGGTTCTTCTGAAGCCTGCTGGTGAGGGATTTCTGCCCTCTCCTGTTTGCTCTTGGTCATTGAGGTGTAGGCAGGGGCTGTGTATGCTGGCCCCTCCCCACCAGCCAGTCAACCTTCAGAGGCCTTCACTGGGATAGTGTGTGCTATGCGGCTGGAATCAGTTTGGGACCGTCTATGGGGTCCCAGCCAGGGGTGTGACCCAGTCCAAGCAAATCCCATCAATCTGCTCTGGGAAGGGAGCCACCAACTGAAGTCACTGTTGCTCCTAGTTCAGGCTCCTCCTGCCCAATTCCAACATGTGGTCCATTTGGTCGCCCTCTCTCTGTGGAGGGGGTCTTATTCGCAGCCCTCACTGTGGAGTTCCTCGCTAGTTCCGTTCTTTGTTCCTCTCACCTACCTCTGTCTCTAGCATGACCGGCTACTCATAGCGGCGTGATTTTGTGTGCTCCAGGGGGTCCCAGCTGCGTGAGCTGTGAGCTCAGGCCACTCTGGCCAGTTGCAGTCTGGTAGGTGGCAGCTCTGATGGGCCACAGCTGTGGTGGGTGGCCGAAGCTCAGGCTGCTCCGCCCAGTCGTGGGTCCAGTGGGTTGCAACTCCAGCAGGCGGCAGCTCCAGTGGGTCTCGGCCCCAGGGAGTCACAGCTCTGTGAGTCACTAGTTCAAGCTGCTCTGGCCAGTTGCGGAGGTGGCATGAATTTAGGCGGCTGGAGAGTGACGTGGCCGCAAATCTCAGCTTTTGCAATTATATCCTTGGGACTGCATTTTGACCGGATCTTTTGCCTTTGTTTCTTCCTGAGTGGAGAGGATCCATCTCCCTCTGTCCGGATCTCTCTATGACATTTTATTCCGGCATGAGTTGTCTCTCTCAGAGAGGCTGAGTATCTTGCTACTTAACGATCCGCCTTTTTGAGTCCTATCTCCAGTGAGTTTGAGGGATCCAAATATTGCTTTATATTCTGTCAAACTACCCACTTTGAGAAGTACATGATTTACAGTATTATCAGTCATTGTACAGAACCTTACATTGTATAAATAGTACTGAATAATTATACTGTTGCTAGTTTATTATCAACTGTTTTATTAAAGTTGAGATACATTTTATGTGGATCATTTTGATATTTATGGTAATCTAAGAGGGCCTTTATTAGTCATATTTTTACATGTTCTAGAAATTTAAACATAAAATCTAAGATAAGTATTTTGTGTAAACCAGAATTTCTTAACCTTAGCATTATTAACATCTGAAGAGTAACAAGCTTTTGCTTACCCTATAGAAACTGCCGTTTTCATTTAAGATACTCAGGGGCTGAGGATTTAGTTCAGTGGTACAGTGCCTGCCTGGAAAGCACAAAGTCCTGAGTTCACTCCTGATACCCTCTCCCCAAAACAGGAAAGAAAAAAAAAGAAATAAACTACTATAAGGTAAGATATTTAGCTGCATTTCTACCCTCTACTTAATATGTGACAGTCACGTTTCTATAGCTGTGACATAGTATCTCTAGTCATTCTCATATTTTCCGAGAGGAAAAAAAGTTACAAAATTCTTAATTATGCAAGTGAATAAGCTCTAGAAATCTGACAAATATACTGCCATATGCTATATAATGACATTTCAGTGGTAGAACTTATATGGCAGTGGTCCCAAAAAATTACAATGGATATGACTAGTTTCTATCAATTTTACTGTAAGTTTTCTATGTGTATATATGTTTAGATACATAGATACCATTCTGCTGCCTTTAGTATTTAGTACAGTACCTTGTTGTGGAGGTTTATCATCTAGGAGAAACAAGCTGATTCTGTAGCCTAGGTATGTAGGAGGTTGTATCCTCAGGTTTAGTGTGGTACAAGGTAAGGACACTCCATGATATTTACACAATGACAAAATCATCTCACAATATATTTCTTAGAATGTACCCCAGTAGTAAATGACACATGCCTATAGTTAACACTACTGAATAGAACTGTACATAAAATTGTCCTGGTGACAATGGAACTAGCACCATATATTAAGCACACTCTTATATACAATTAATAGCACAAAGTTCTGCCAGTCACAAAAAGGCCAACTTCAGTCTTCTATAGGAAATTGACATGTGCACTCTGATTAGAAAAGCGTATGGAAGTAGTTATTAGCTGTGGGTGCACAATTAGAATAACCTGTGCAGCTTCTAAGAACATGTTGATTCTCAAGCCACAATCTTGACAAATCATATTAAACATTTTGAGGTTTGCAGTAGTTTGGATGCGATATGTCCCCTAAAGTCCCATGTTGGAAAGTCTTACTCTCCAAGCTATTAGGTTATAGGCGGGTGGCATAACCTTCAAGTTGGGGTCTTAGAGGAATTTGGGTAACCCTAATTACTTCCTCAAGGAAAGTATTAGAATCACAATCCTTTCTTCTTTTATTTTGCTTTCGTCCTGTCATGATATAAACAAGGTACCTTGCCATGACCTCCAACCATCTTGACCCTCCTTGAGTCCAGAACAACAAGACCAAGAAACCATGGACTAAGCCTCTGAAACCCTGAGGCAAAATAAACCTTTTCTTCTTATTTTAATGTCAAGACTTGAGACATTTTGTCAAAATGATAGAAATCTGATAAACATAGCAGTACATCAAGATATTTTTATTGTTGGGAAGTTCCTTAAAGATTTCTAATAATCTGAGGTAAATGACCTTGAAATGTCATTGGAATCAAACCCAAAGAACATATACAAAAGTGTATCACATTGGATTCCTGCTCAAGTATACACATGGTTTCAAGACTTGCATAATGTACAGAAGGTACAGAGACAATTGTCTCAGGACAAATTTTCCCTGTACCTTTGTCCAGAGACAAAATGTCTCAGGACTTTGCTTCGGTGGTTTACAGCATCAGGACCCTATATTGCAGCTGGCTGATAATTAACATAGATTGCAAAAAGAAAATTTGCAGGTCCATCTGTTCTTTGATGAACTGCTAATTAAAACATTGATTCACTTCTAAATATCAATATTGGACACAGATATATACAAATCCAGACATTTCTCAAGAGTACCAGAAAGATGAAAATTATATTTTTAGCACTATACATAAAAGCTTTGGGCATTTGTGCTGCAAAAATGGTTTGGGATTTCACAGTAGAACTGATTCATTCTCCATCTGCTTTTGCCTCATAACTCTATATCTGGAATCAATTCTTATCATAAGAGTACTTAAAATAGTCAAGCAAATATATACAGTTTAGAACACTACAAAATACCTAAAATCTGTCAAAAACATTGAAACTGTATATGTTGCCTCAAAGTTTTCCAAATGACTCTTGTCCCAATGATTTATTTATTTGGGGACAAGTCCCAGAAAACAGTAGAAAATAGCAGGATGCAGTGGAGAGATGAAATTGAAATAAAAATGTGGTCTCAGAAAAAGTTTAGCTATAGTTTTCATCTATAGGAGCTTAAATTATAGAGCAAAGATGATTCCATCTTGAGGTAAGGTAAACCACTTTTAGAATCCCTGTCAATCAGTCATTAGTTAATATGTGAGAAAAGTCACATATGAGAGAAAAGTCTGAGATTCTGTTTGGCTTAGTTGACACAGGTATCTGGTTTTTTATCAGCCAACATGCACAGTAGCAATAGGAGCAGTATGTCCACTGGAATATAGGTCCTTGGTCAGCCATCACCAACATCCACTAAGAGTATATTAACACAATCACTTCATTTGTTGATTTCATTTCGGATGCTATATCCTGTTTTAAACATCAGGGAACATGAACTGGTCATATAATGTTAAGATGTCTGCATTTTTATACACTTTAGTGTGTATAAAGTCTTCCCTGTCAGATCTTGGGAGACAATTTAGATATAACCAATTAGCACTGGTGGTAAATCATCCATTAAGATCAGACTATCTACTTTCAAAATAAAAGTTATGTGACTAACTCTCCCTTTTGTTCTTAAAACATGGAAAAATCCCCAAGATGAACAAAGATTTTATAGAACTTATACATTCACTTATTCAACAAATATGTATTAAATCTCTTTTGTACATTTGACAATGCTAGATGATCTTGAGTACAAAAGTGCAGAAAACATAATTTCTGGAGACAGTTTTCATAAAGCTTTTATTCTCTTTGAGAGAGAAAATAAAACAATCCAGCGATACTAGTTTATGGAAAAATAGACTATGGATATGGATTCTGGCAGAGATGGAGTGAGTATGTGTTTTAGATCAGATGACTAAGGGAGGCTTCTCTGATTATCTGACAACTAAGCAGTGAGCTATAAGCAGAGAGCTGAATGAGATGAAAGAGGAGAAACAAGTACTACATGTGCAGAATTTCTTAGCTTAAAATTGTTAAAACATAACAAATAATAAATGTTGGTGATTTTCCATCAAAGAAGGTTACAGTACAGACAACTTGTATAGTAAACATGAAGATAGAACACCAATACTTGCCCATCACTGTGACACAAGATGTCCCTGAGCCATGAGGCATCAACTCAGATTTGATATTTGATTTGAAAAAAAGATGTTTTGATGTCTGATTTGATAAACAGAGAGATCACCAATCATATGCAGTAAGGAGTAAACTTCTTAGAAGTCAAATGGATCACTAATAAGATAAATCCCCATTATTTTCATTATAATTTTAAATGTGATTTTACTGTAATTTAATATTTATAAAACCTAATTATTTGCTGAAAGCTAGGGACACAAAAGGGCCTATTGATTCTAACAAGCATCAGTTAGACGGTGGCATCAGGTTTGTACTTAGAAAACAAAACAACATGACTATATTTTATAATTATCAAAGGGATGAAGGGTGGAGTCAAGGGAAACTGTATCTTATAAATTAGATAACTGGAGATTTTACATTAAATTGTGAGCATAGAAGTGAGTATCACTCTAATTTATTAGCTATGTGAGAACCAAAATTTTAAAATTCATGACCCTTTTCCATCCACTGCCTTATTGACAGTTACACCCCTTCTAGGACTCCAATGGAAAAAGAGATTCCACAGTTTATTTATATTAATTTAAAATATGGATCATTTTCAAAGCTCAGAGCAGCTTTAAAACACTATATTACTTAAGAATGTTAGCTTTTGATATAAAAATAACAATGATTTTTATCTCCTTAATCATGTATTATACCTGCTGAGGTCAGAACGAAAAATATTCTACATGCAATAGAATCAATTGCATATGGCAATATTAGAGGATCATTGAAATATTGGCTGTTTATCAAAGCACATGGTTTGGTTGTGTTTCAAGTACAATATTCAGATAGTCTTATTCATAAATGGAAACTCAAGCCAAGTTCCTATGGTAATTTCCTTTGTCAAAATTTATTCTTACTGTAAGATTTCTGAGTGAAATAATTATTGCTGAGAATAAATTGAAATATTTAATTTCTAATAATACCATTTTTGTAAGTCAGTTATTTGAGGGTTATGAACAGATGGCTTAATCAGAAAATCTAAACAAGAAGACTCATCCTAGGTTTTTATCACTGACAATACATGCTTTACAGGTCTAAGGAGACTCTTGAATTTTGATTTATGAACCAAAATTGTATGCTATTGAAATGATTTCATTGTATTTGGAAGAGCCCAGATTGTATGCGCTGCCATATGCACTGTATGTGTGCTTCTCTTCTGGATGTACTTCAATCATATCTACATTAAAATAGGTTAAAGACAGTTCCCATTACCTGAATTATTTTCAAAATCTAAAATATCCCATAAGCTTAACAAAGTCACACTTGACCAAAAATATAATAAATGAATGATTCCTGAAAAAATATTTCTACATTCAGTGTTAATTATGTCTGCTCTAAAATAACATTCTTATTACTGGAAGGAATAACAATAACTCTTTAGTTTAAAAAAAACCCTCCAATTTCATAAATTCAGGTCAAATATACACATCTTCAAATGAAAATCTAAGTAAGAAAGCAGTGGGTTTTTAAAATTTTATTCTCTAGAGGCATGATCTTGCCTAACCGTAGTAATTTCACAGTTCTAGTATCAAGTGATTGACAGTAGAAATAAGCAGTAAAAACAAATACTAACAAATACTTACCAAAAAATACACTCAAAGACAGTAACAGTTATTCTTGAAAACATTAACAACTGTTTCACTGAGATGTGTGTGTGTGTATGTGCATTTTTTTTTTAACTACATACTAGGAACTGAACACGGAGGCTTCACAGCATGGACTATATCCCTAAACCTTTACTTTATGTTATTAATTTAATTTGTTTTTATTTTTAGACACGATCATCCTATGTCAGTAAGGCTGGGCTCCAACCTGTTACCCTCCTGCTTCAGCCTCCAGTTTGCTGGGACAGCAGACATGCACCACCATGCCCATCACATTGATGGCTAATTCTAGATGTACCTGTTCTATTTTTCCCCAAATGCTGACATTCCTAAAATTAAGGATAAATTGTTTGTATAACATGAATTAGAATCTACAACATGCCTGATTGAAAACATGTTAATAAGTCATTTCTACACTAAATAATGGCATTCTTAAAAGCAGAGTAAAGAATGTAACACAGCGTTTAGATGAGTAAGTACATTTCTGAGTCATTTTTCTTCCCAGAGGTTGAATGGGCTGTGACTCACTTTGCAACGTAACTTTCAGGAAACTGTGGGCTGCATATATCTGGAGTGATACATGTCTATAGGCTCCAAATATACAGACTCCGTCTGACTCTATTCCATGTTTGAATGTTTAATTACTGAATATAGTGTTGGGTAACATTATTTTTTAATGGAGAGAAATGCCCAAGTTCACTTAAGTAAAGGTATTCTGCAAGATTTCCTTTATCACAACACTCTGGAATGCGGAGGCAGGAGGATCATACTCTTGAGTCCAGTACAGGCAACTTAGTGACTTAGCAAGACCCTGTCTCAAAATACAGAATAAAAAAGAGGCTGGAGATGTAGGTCACTGCATCTGAAAAAGCTTTTGTACTAGTACTGGAAGCAGGGCTTCAGATTTAGTTTGGCATCTAAGCTAAGAGTCAGAGGTAAGTAAGACTTGACCAACAAGTGAAAAGTTGTATTTTTGAGTGATTCTGAAAGAAAAAGAAATACAAATCTTGAAAAGTGTAAAAAGCCCTAAGTACAAGACATTTAAAGTCTAATAAGCTTTTAAATAGGAAAAATATGAAGGAATGAAATCAGAAGCATGATAAGAATGTATGCCAACCATCAGTTGATTACCTTGATCATATTTGCAAATAGTATTCTTTTGAAAGAATTTAATGTTGGCACAAAATTGGAGAAAACAATATAAGCAAAATAGGAAAAAAACAAGGTTAGAGTCATAATCTTTCTTGTATAAGTTTAAAAATGAACTTTAAAAACATGCAGACTCTATTGTGTTGTATAGCTTGCTTTTTGTTTTGATTATAAATAATCAACCAGGCACAAAACAGAGCTTCCTAAGTATTAGCTTCTCACTGTTGCTAAGAATATGACTCCACAGTGAGTCAGGGCTCCCCTCCATCCCCTGAGGTCCAGGTCCCTTGCTCCAGCTCCCATATTTGTGTATCCATCCTCCTCTGGCAGCGGCAAAGGGCCAGCAGGTCGTTCAGCAAAGATTGACGTCCTTCAGTAACCCAAGGCCCTGAGAAAAGGAGCAGCAAGGAACCAATCCAGGGGATGGAGTGACCCCTTCCTTCCGGCCCCGTCCTCAGGGGGTGCTCAGGCAGCAGAGCAAACTTAGGGCAGGCTCAGTGGCTGGGGAGACACCATTCTGGGGGGCCTCTCATAGGCACAGCAAGTCAGGAAGAGGCGGTTGAGACCTGGCCCCACCTGGGCTACCTGGGATTCCTGTGGCCTGGGTCCAGGGCTGAACCTCAGGGCTACAGCAGCTAGGGTGAGGGACAGTTCAGAGCAAACAAGCACAGAGGTGCGGGGCGCCAAGTCTTGGGCTGTACTTCTGCTGAGGCCTGCTGGAGAGACTGACATTTGCACTGTCCTCAGGCTGCTGCCAAGACAGTCTTGTAGCCAGGGAAGCATAAAAGCCAGTTTTGAGGGAGCGCAGTGCCCACTGCTTTGACCCTGATGTTGAAGTCACCTGGTTGCAGCAAGTATTTTCCACCCTGGGCAACACAGGCACCTGCATCTGGATCGTCCCCCGAAGCTGCCACTCCCAGCTGGCTCGTTTCCACACCCCAATCGGTCTCTTCCCTGGACACCCCCTCAGCCTGCTCACCCGCCAAGCAGCTCCAGCCAAACACCTTGGAGCGGAGAGAGAGGAAGGTGCTCAGCATGGGCCCTGCCCTTGTGGAAGTCAGTCCCAGCAGAAGAGGACACACACAGGGCAGAATGCAGAAGACCCAAGCATGGATGTTCCCTACAGACTGGGCGGGAATCACAGGCCCTCAAACAGGTTCACCCTGTCTGCTCTCTGTCCACCCCAATGCTGACCTCTGTACCTTAGTACAGAGTGAGTGTGGGTATCTTAATGTACACATGAAACCCAAAAGCATTCTGCAGGTCAATGGGGGTGGGCTGAGGGGAGGCGCTGCAAGAGCCCAGAATTTGTCTTTAATCACCTAAAGGGGTGCCTTATTTCCCCAAAAATACACCTGTAGCCCCCTGGGGCATGACCCTATTATGTGCTGAAAGAGCATTGTAGTGAGTGTATAATATCCACGTTTATTCTTTAGAATATTCATATTGAAGATTTATTAATTTTATGAGTTTACTGTATGAAACAGTGAGTCCTTAAACAAGAAAATATCAAACAATAAAGCATTGAGTTTTTAATACCTATTGAGTGTTTAAAAAGTATCAACATTTTCAACATCGACTAGCTTTTGGTGTACAAAATCTAAAATTAATGACAGAAATAAATTTCTATATGAACTATGATGAAACTGTGCAACAAATAAAACTCTACAACAAAAATAATCTTTGTTTAAATTGTCACACTCAGGGCGTTCTTCACACTGACAAAAGCGTGTTCCATACGCACATATTGCTTACACTGACAGCACATGTATTTTGCTTTCCTGGCATTTTTGTAGGATGTACTCAACGTCTTCCTAGTCTTGCTGTTTTGTCAGGAGGTTCTTTTATATACAATGTGTATTTAACACAAAATATCAATAAAATAAAACAATACATTCTTATTATGTATTGTGCATTTAGAATAAACATCCACATTTTCATAACAGTCATGTACTTGTCTACAAAACATAAAAGGTAACATCAAAAATAAACTCCTACATGAACTACAGTGAAAATACCAATAGAACTCTACAACAACAAAAAAATGATCTTTGTGTTAATTGTTACCCCCCAAGGCAATCTTCACACATCACAACTGTATGTTCCATGCACACATCTCACTTAGGCTGGCAGGACGTGTGCTTAGCTTTCCTTTCCTGTGTGGTAGGCCTTTCTTGCCACCTCTCATGTTTTGTTCTTTCACTATATTGTACAATGTGTACTTAGCAGATAATAAGATGTAAATAAAATAAACTATCAAATACATAGTAAGTGCTTAGAATAGACATCAACATTTTCACATCAACTGTTTATTTGATTACAAAACCTAAAAGATATCATCACAAATAATAACAAGTAAACTCCAGTGTAAATATGAACAAAAGTCTACCTCAAAAATTCTTGACAAGTGAACAGGCAGGTGCAACATCACAAAGACCTACAACAACAGGAAAACTGAAGAGATGTCAGCTGTGTCCTACCAAAAAGGAAAGGAAAACCAAACATACGTATTTTCAGTGTAAGTGATACTTGTGCATGAAACATGCAAATTTCATGAATATGCACCTGCCATTTACCTGTCAGCTCACCAGTGTGCTCCACAATTTTTATTTTATTTTTTGCATATTTCTCTGGGCAGAAATGTTTTGTTTTTCTTTTATTTTAAATGATTTCTTATGAATTACAGTCCCAATTCTCTAAGAAAATTTCTGTATGATATTTTGCATTTTTTATTTCCTTTATGAGCTATCAAACTATTTTGTGTTTTGATTTTAAAACACAACCATTGGCCAGTGCCTTCAAGTGACAGCATGGTTTCTGCATAATGCATCCACCATGTCTATGCTTTTTGTTTCATTGTAAAAAGTCACTACCTTGGGCTTATACTTTGTCAAGGTCTCCCTGTCACTTTTTCTGTCATGGTGCTATGTAGACATCAGCAGTACCAGTTTGGTTTCCTTCACTGTATATGAAGCCAGTGTTACATCTTTCTGAAATCCAAAGATTGTGCTATACAGTTCTATTTTGAAATAGCCAAACTTCATTGATAATTTCTGCTTTGTTCTTTCATATAGTTCCTATGTTGGTCAGCATGTGCTCTATTGGTAAATGTAACATCAATCTGAATCCGGTAAACCAATTGTCAAAGGTCACATTCCAATTAGTTTGGGAGATGGAAGCAACAAATTTGTTCACGACATCATTTAGTTTATTGTTATATGAATAGTAATAGCATTATTTAGGTTATTACTATATGAATTCACCCGCTGGGTGAATTCCAGGATAAATTTCTAAGTTGAAAGCATAATATATCTTTGCATCTACCAGCACATATATCTTTATACTATATTTTGAAGTCTTTTTTGGTTTATACTGCCTAAAGCTGCAGTGACTACAAAATGCTGCAAGATGTTCAACAATAGTGATGTATTCATATCATGTGTAAATTCCTTGATAATTAGCCACAAATTTCTTAGGAATGGAGAGAAGCCAGATTATTAGTTCTCTTTCTTTTTCCGTGGGTGGTTTTCTTAGCAAATCTCAGGCAGTATTTTTGTTGTCGTTGTTGTTGTTGTTGTTGTTGTTGCTGCTGCTGCTTGCTCGTTTCCTTTTGAGAAAAAGTCTCAGTTTATAGTTCATTAACTGGTGGCAATTCTCCTCCTTCGGCCTCCTGAGTGCTGGAATTACAGGCTCTGCCACCACGCCCAGTTAACCTCAGGCAATTTTGAAGGAAACCACATCTCTTCAGTGTCGTTGTTGCTCTGTAAATCTCAAACCCACACATACTGCTTCTCTTCCTTTAGTCTTTTACTTTCCTATGATTACCATGAAAAGCCCTGTTATGTACAGCAGACCTATGAATGCTTTCAGTTCAGCTAGTGAGGTGTCATAATAAACACATTTTGTAGTATGGCTATCAGTGTTTACAGAATGTTTTCCTTGTACTCATCACTTGTGTATTTCTCAACATGTTGTAGCATTTCATCCCTTACAACATCCAACACTGAATGGTGGTTCTGGCATTCCATCCAATACATTTCACCCCTGCCAAGACTCTCATTATTTTTTTGGACATAGTTCTACACTAGATCATTCCATTTGTTTTCCTGATCTTTTTGTACCATTTCAACTAGTCGAATATATATTCACACTGTTGTTTTCTTTGTCATATGAATAAAGGAGGTCTTCATTCTCTGTGTCTCCATTTCACTGTCACAGGATCTTTGGCTCATATGGCTATTGTCAAAGTCATTTTATCATCATCTGTGAATGAGTTACCTGATGAATCACTTTCAACCACCTCCAAAACATGCAAGTCTAGTTTTTCAGGTGCCACCATACTAAATTGTATTCCTGGTTTCTTCAAGTACAGCTACTGTGAGCCACACCCCCACGACAGTATGGTACATTACATGGTTATGTAACAGAAGAGTGTTACGGATGTATTTAACACCACCACACACCCCCATGACGTGGTGCCCAGGGAAACACACACAAAAACAGTTAAATGAAACATTCTGTGGGTAAACATCTCAGTTTGACAGTTTCACAAAGATGCACACATGTTGCCATTCATTGTGGCAGTGAATAAACACAAAGACTGCTTCCTGTGTCCGCCAGGTGCAGTTATTGAGATGCACAACTGGTTACTGTCATGCTAACATACAAATTTACATTGGAAAACATAGGATAGGATTTTGCAACCCAAATGTAAAGTCAAATTCTTTGCAAAACAGGTCTATAAATTTGTATGTTCCCCACCCTTCCACCAATCTTCAGCGCCTTCTGAGAACTCAGAGTAAAAATGACCAAGCCACCCTGCACCAGCATGAGGTTTGAACATGAAGCCATGAAGCTCCTTGCCTCATTCCAGCAAAGGCTCCATGATGGTGCGCAAAATGATTTTGGTTTCATTTTCTCAGCCTGTACTTTACTCAGGTTAGCTTTTGTGTCAGGCTTGGCTGGGGTCTTGTATTTATTGTAGGGGTCCTCCAGGGCTGTGTATTTGATGCTGGTAGGGAATCCTGTGGGTCCATCTGTCCTGTCTAGCTGTTTAGAGAATTTACCTAGTACTTTCTCCAGCAAGGACAAGGCTGCCCTGGTTGATTTTCACTGTGAACCATGATCACATCTGGACCTACACATGCCATGGTACACTTGCTCTTCAACAGAAGCTCTGCTCTCTTCACTAAGCATTCCACAGTCAGTTGACTTATGAAGGTCGTGAATTGCTGAACCTGGACCTCTTGCTTATGACCCAAACTAAAAGTAAGCCCAACATCATCACATTACTTTCTCTAGAATAGTGATCCTGAGGTCATAGGGTAGCAGAATCACTGAGAGTGTATTCTATGAATACAAACACTTTATTCTTCACTCCTACCTCATGAAAACATAACTAACCAGTCTCTGCAGGTGATGTCTGGGAGCCATGGTTTCAGTGCTCCATCAACTGCTCACTACACTGACCATTGCTGAGGGCTTTGCAAAAAGCTCTGGTCAGTGGTACTTAAGATTCTATCCCTCAGGTACAAAGAAATTCGAAATGAGTCATCAAAGGAAAATAAGAGTATTTGTCTAAACCCATGAGATTTAAACTCATCTTACAAAGAGTTCAATTGATCTACCTACAATTTCTGTTTTCTCTACCTTCATACTGAATGGAGGAATGTGGGTGTCAGACACACAGGTCCTTCCCTGATATTCCAGGAGATGCACATAGTTAAAAGTAATCAAAGGAGCATAGAGACTAAGTAGACTGTTTCATCCTCCTCCTTTGATAAACATTCCTTTATAGGCTTTAGGAAGCAAGACCAAATTTAGAATCTTCCTTGAAGTTTTGTGTTGGTGCTTGGGCACAGAGATGAAGCCAGCTCCATACCTTCATTCTCCATCCAGCTCATAACCCAGACCTCCTTACCTCAGTAGGCCCAGGTTTGTACAAGGAGACGCCACACAACCGTGAGAAAACATCATGTCCTGCAAGGCCAAGAGCTATTCCTTGTCAGCCACAGAGATTCTCCCACTGGTCTTGTGTTTTTCTTTGAGTAAAAACCCTGCAGCCTCTAGCAGTCCTCGAGTGTGCCCTACTGGGAGTGTCATGGCTGTCACAAGCATGTCCTCTTTGCATGAGGAATGCTTAGTATGTTGAAAGCGTGTGGCCAGAAGGCCAGAGCAAGGCTTAATAAAAGTACAAGATTAAAAGCAGGAAGCAGTAGGTGACCTTATGTACATGAATTCTTTCTATGTCAATATTACCTAGTCTAAGTTGTAGCTGATTTAGTGTTACCAAGTATGCATTGAGCTGGAAAGCAAGTATTTGTCTATACATTTGAATATGTTACAAGCTATACCGTTCCTCTGGGAGAGCTTGCATTTTATAGATTCTTGAATCCCTTATGTAAAATACCTAACACCTGCACCTGCAGGTCTCTTAAATATCTGGGCTACTTCTTGATCATAATGTTGACATCCTGATTAATTTGTATTCCAATTTTTTTAAAATGAAAAGGCAAACTAGAAGTTTAGAGGAACTTATTAGCATAAGTTTTAACATGGATAAAGTTAGCAATTTTTGTCTTGTATTTTTTGAATCAAAAATACAATGACTGCTACATAAAATCTATAAAATGAGTAATTAATACAAAGAACTACCATGAAATCTATATTAATGTGAGAGAATTAAACCTTACACATTTTATTATTATTTTGTGTTGGTGTATGATTATAATACATGCTAGTTACATTTGTTTTGGGGAAAAATATGTATCTTGATCATTGTGGATTCTTTTATGTCCTTTCTTTCCCTGCTACCTTCTTCCTGATCTGCATCTCAGAAAAGATTTGCTTTTCTGTTTCCTATCAAGTATAGGTATTTTAAATATGGTACACTGTGCTGCTACAGTAACTGGCAATTCTCCAAATACATTACCAGGAAAAAAAACCTGTCAATTCAACAAAACTTAGCTAATTTGACTTAAAACAGTAGGACAAACACTTCTTTGGCAGGATATTATTTGTGTTAAAGAAATGAGAACTCAGTGGTGGATATTTATAATTTGGGGAATTTAACTGGATACTTTCAAAGGCTTTAGCACCTGAGCTGCCTGGCTTTAGGATTGGGCTCACAAGACAGATACTGATCAGAGTTGACAAAGTAGCTTTAGATTGAAGTGCACAGAGCAAAAAAAAAAAAAAAAAAAAGAGAGAGAAAATAGGATCTACAGCAAGGAAAGCAAGTTCAAGTATATACTGACAACATAAGTTTTCCTGGTAGGTCATTGTTTAATCTATTGAAAACATGTAGCTTCTAGAGAAAACAGGCAGGTTATTTTGGGCCTAGTCCCTCTGCTGCTTAGATTGGTTAACACAAAACCTGGAGTATATGCTTTATTTCAGAACTGATTAGTGTGAGAATAGCTTAAGATTGTTCCAGCTCTTAGCTGAACCCAATATTTTCTTTCTAATAAGTTGCTGCTGTAGGGAAGTTGGGGGTTATTTCGATTATTTTCTTTAATAAGAGATTACATTATAACCTAAATCTCTTATCTATGTGAAAATATCATGTCTACATAATCAAATGATCTAATTAACTTTCATTGTTAGCTACCACACTGTTATTGCATGCTTTTATACATTGGACTTTAAGCAATATATATATATATATATATATATATAGTTTCTTAAATGTCTTGATTTCTAATCTACCAATCAGCAAAGAAGTAACAATGAAGTCAACAATATAGAGCAAAATCTAAAGAACTTGAAGATTTGAGATTTATTTTTGTTTGTGCTTCTGTCTAGGTCTGATCTAGCAAGTCATAAGGATTGCTTCTTGTATTTAAGGGAAAATAATGAATCTTTGCCTGGCAATCTCTGCTTTTAGAGAACTACCCAGGGGCTACCTCTTAGCTGAAATTGATACCCCCAAGGGCACCTTTGCCCTTTCTTTATCTGAATACAACAAATTAACATTACATAGGCAAAGCCATTAAAAGAACTACATCAACTCTAGATGCCTTTTTCAAAAAAAAAAAAAACCTGACTAGAGGTCCAGCCCTATGTGTTAATCAAAGAGAACAACTGTCAGTATTAGGCTGCATTGCAAAAACCTTAAAAATAAGCATTTAGGAAAGTCATAATGCTCTTACTCTGTTAAGAGTGCTGTTATCTTTGGCTTGATCTTATCTTGTCACAGTTTTTAGGGAGTACGACATTTAGGTGTATTTTTGTTGTTGTTGTCTATTTACAGTAGTATTGCTGATGGTTTTGTTTTTCTTTTTTTTTTTTTTTTTTTTGTACCAGGGATTGAACTCATGACCTTTCACTTGCAAGGCAGGTGCTTCAGCCACTGAGCTAAATCCCCAGCACCGTTTTTTGTGATTATTGTTTTTTTTGGTATGGCTGATTTCTAGGTTTTCCTTTAAGTCTTTTAACCACAAATAGCTTTTTGATTCTTTATGATATATTTAATTTGAACTTATTCTAGTGGCCACATTAAGGAAATATTGCTATTTGTTTCCAAAATGTGACTGTAAACATGTTGCAACACAAGGAAAATTACATTAGGAGTCCAGCAATCTGAATTCTAGTCTTGGCTCTCAAAGCAACAAATTGTGTAAATTTGGGAAAGCCCCTTGGAATTTAAGTATTTATTTGAAAAATAAAGGTATTAAATTATTTAATTGATAGAGTTTTTCAGTGTCTATGAAGGTTGATTTGTCTTTAATCACAAAATATCCATAATAAATTCAATTACTTGTAGGAGGGAATTTTAATAAAAACATGATTTTTTAAAATCTTAAATAGAGGCTGGAGATTTAGCTCAGTGGCATAAGCACCTGTCTGGCAAGTGTGAGGTCATGAGTTCAATCCGCAGCAGCAAAAAAAAAAAAAAAAAAAAAAAAAAACCTATCTTAAATAGTTTCAAATACAGAATGGTCTTATAAAGAGAAAGTAAGAGCCAAACTAAATCAAAATTTAGAAATCAAATTTAAAAATTAATTGATTAAAATATTAAATATTACTCAAGGAAAAAATCAAATTTAATTTTGAATTAATTAAATATGGAGAAATAATGTAATGCTCCTAGTCACAGATAGGCTTTATTTTCTCCTTGTCATATACAGTATTTATTTTTATTTATTTATTTGCTAATAATGTTGAACTTTATCTCAGATTTATTTTCTGGAAAACAGTGAAGGTGAAGAAACCAACCTTCCAAAATTTGTTATCCAAAACCCTTTTTTGATGGTGTAGGAAATATCTACTGTCAAAGAACTATCCTATGCCACAAGATTATCCACTATTTCTCATTTCTCAATTGTTAAGACTTGGACATGTCTTGCTTGGTGCATCTGACATGTCTAACCACAGAACTTGCCCCATTGTGTGTGAAGCTGCCAATAAATCCATACATACCATTTTGCATTAGTGAGCTTTCTTGTTGCTAGACATAATACTCAACACCCACAGCTTAAAGGAGGAGAGGTTTAATTCAGTCCATTTTGAAGGGGATTCAGCCCATTGTCAGATGGTTCCAAGGCAGAAGCATCATAGCAGAAGGGCGTGTTGTGCATAGCTCGTAGCTGCTGCGATGCCTAGCAGTTTGACAGGGCTAGAAAAGGAGAGGAACTGGGAGGACCAACCCTCAAAATCACACTGCCATGACTTACCTGGACACACCTGGAAATGCACTCTACCCAGCCCTGCGGTGGATCCCAAAACCAACCAAGTCGATACATCACCTTTACAAACATACCTGCCATTTCTCCTTTGTGTCGTGAATGCTTAGCTAAGGTTACCTCTGCGCCTCTAACTCACTAGACACAGGATAAACATTTCTCTTTCAGTTGACTGATTCAGAGTCCTACAACTGAAAAATAAAAACCTTGACTCTAATGATTTTACCTTCAACATGTTGGCTTTGTCTTTCTGAGATTCTGATTTTTGGAGTTTCTATAGCAATGGTCTGAATAAAATCAGCCTCCTCACTTGTTTGGAATTAGTCTTTCACAGCTTCTTCCATTATTCCTCTATTTTCTTTCATGCTTTCCTTTTTTCTTCTTGTTATTCTATATAAAAACTAGTTTCTCAGATTTTTCAAAGCTGTGAGTTGAATCAAATAAGACACTTACCTATTCTTGCTAAATCAGTAAGAATGATGAGCAGCAGATGGGCATATGTCTACTAAAATGTGAAAGGAAAAGATTAATTGCATAGTAAATAGTACTGCCTCGCAGCTGAATAGCATTTTGAGAACCACAGAGGAATCAGTTATGACAGGAGACTTTAATTTGGTGCTCATCATTGATAATAAGCTCCATCAGAATAAGCAAACAAAACTACATATGTGAATGTGTCCTGTATGTCTGTAGTTGTATGAATTGTGTTTACCATTACGTGAAATACATAATTCCTTCTATCTCAGTCTCTGTGTCTCTGTCTCTGTTTCTGTCTCTGTCTCTGTACATGCACACACGTATACACATGTGTAATGTTACTCATACAAAAGTCCTTTTTCAAGATGAGAGGAAATTCAATATGTGAAAGTTTTTAATACAGCTTCAGTTTTAACGAAGTCTCTCTAGCATGACAATTATTCTATTTTATATTTCTTTAAGGTAGAAAATAGTGCATTAAAAAGAAATGCTGCTTTGAAATAATTCTTAAAATTTTGGCATCCGTGGCTCTCCGTGCGTTATGGCTGTACTACATTTTTACCTCGAGACGATTTAGAGGTGAGCAAGTCTCAAAATATTTTATGTTGATTAGGAGCAGGAAGACATAAGCATTTCTACACTTCCATTATAAAAGAGCCCACTCCTCGCGGCGCAGGCACATTACTCTAAGTGATGAGGTTCGCGGCACTACACAGCACGCTTTTTTGGATCAACACCAGCTCTTCAATCCCAGTGCATTTCGGAGTGTACTTTTGATGAATAAATTACCAAACTAATGAGACACACTAAGAGGTTAAGGATTGATCAAGTACTTAATCTTTTTAATGAAGGGCACAGCGTGAAGCACATTCTTCCAAATAGATACAATAAACAATCTTCTAAAACCCAATTAGAATAAAAATATAAAGAAAGGTGTAAAGTCTTAGAATATGTGGAGATAATAATTTGGCATTTTCTGCAACAATGAAAAAGCACTTACATCTATCATCTTTTTAATATTTGAGTCAGGTGAGCCCCAGAAGTTCACCAGGAGAAAATAATGGTATTTTAATGTGGAATTTTAATGTCTTATGCCTTTTGGGTCCATAAAAATTGCTTCCAAATATGGCTTTGGAACTTTCACAAAACTTGCTGAGCCTTAAAGATATTTAGCAAATATTTTGAAAGTTTTCTCAGCCTACATATCTTTTGAGACATTATAAAGTACATTTAGACTTTCTGATGTCAATTTCTTTGGTATAATTTTTGATCTTCTCAAGTATTTGAGTTCTTATAACTTGGTATTAAAAAAATAGATTGTGCACCATTAGTGAGATGTTTGGTAAAAACCTGCCAGTGCCAAATCAATTTCATGACAAATTTAAAATATGATAGTAATAACAGGGATCAGGTGGCACATTGAACCAAATTAATGCACTTGGATGAAACAAATATAGCAAAAAGAAGTGGTGCTTAAAATCTCTAGAAGATTCTACATCCTGGCTGGTAATGTAAATGTTATATAACATTTCACTTTTGAAGTAAAGTGTAACACACTAAGTATTAAATATCATTTATTGGTGCTTAATTGTATGTAATATATAGAATGCACTGGAGTAATATCCTCATTTATTTTGTAATTTTTCACATCTTCTGGTTGAGTTCAGTATTTACAGTGTATTGCTAACTGCATCTACTTCAGATACTACCACTGTATTTAACAAATCACAATCACAGATTGCATTTAGCTTCTCAAGAATCTGTAGCAAATCTTTTTAACAAATGGCTAAGTCCTACCAAAGAAAGGTTTATTCTCTCCTGACAAATATGTGAGTTATATCATTCTGGGTTTAACAGCAAGCAGGAAAACTGTCCTTTCTTTCTTCTCCTTTCTTTCCTAGCATTTTGATTATTTACTGCTTATATTTCTATTGTTTGGTTACACGTTAGTTCTTTGGGTATAGAAGCAGCTGCATTCAGTTTTTGTATCTCTCACCCTTAGAGAAGTGTTTCAAAGAAATAGGTTGTCATTAAGTGTTCACTATCTACATGAATAAATGCCAGTGTTTCCATTTTTCCAAATCAGAGGATAAAGGAATTTTTGTATTTTGAATTAATCTATAAAATCAATCCTTTAACATGGAGTTTGTACTTGATTACATTAACAGCTATCATTCTCCAAGATGGAGAAATCCATTTTATTACTTTTCTGTTCTGTGTATTATAAGAATCTGTGTTCTCCACATTAGAATCAGTGAGCCTTTTAGAAATATTCTTGAATTTTGTTTGATAACTAAAATTATAGTGCTTTTTGAAATCCCATGAACTGTTTCTTTGTCAATAGGTAAAATATCTAGCAGAAAGGGATAATTCTGCTTTTATCCCTGAATCAATCCATAATTATACCATAAAATCCCTGAATTCCAATGGATTGATAGCGACTACTCAGGAGTTTAGAGTGGCTGCTACACTTCTGCATAGAAATGATCAGAGAATAGGTCAGTGGACTAAAAAATTTCTTAAAAACAAGACCAAAAAATGTAACCAACCAGCTAAGCTATCACACCTCATGGGAGAAAACGATGTGATAGATTAAATTCGATCTCCAGGCATTATGTTGTTACCAGCTCTCATAAAGTCAAAATAACAAAGTCACTATATTCGTGGGGTGTGTGTGTGCGTGTAGTTTAGAGTTGAGTACACAAAATAAATTGAAGTAGGAAAAGCAAATTTTTTGTTGTTGTTCTGTTTATTTCTTTGACTCATAAATGGTTTGAAATTGGTCCTTGAGATAGACAGACATTTCTAATCAATAGGCTTAGATATAAATGAGTCAGTGATTTTTGATCTCCAAGAGCATTCAATATTTGGCTTCTCAGCCAAATTTTTCTTTTTCTTTTTTTTAAAATTGGTCTATTAGCCTGTTTTAAAACATATTTAATATGTCCTTCCTCTCTGCATTGTAATTTATCAGGTAAAATTATCCAGGATATACTGTAGAGATTTGTTTCTCGATCTGGTTTTGCTTCTATATTGCAGCCATGCCCGAACTGTCCAGCAGTGCAGAAGGAAAAGCAGAGAAATCTGAGAAGTCAGCAAGCAGATGGCTTAATTGTCCAGTCCACTCTATCAATCACTGGGCCATGTGCTACTTTGTCAGTCCAGGAAACGTTATTTCCAGGAACAGTAGGAGTGGTTGCTAAAACCATATGGCCAATCACACCAGATAGCATGAGTTTAGATAAACCAGTAGATAATGTCACAGGTAGTGGTACTGAATATGTAATGGGACACATTTTACAAGCAATGATATGGATGATTTTTTCCTTATTCTATCCTAAAGAAATAGTGAGACACTAGGATAATCCCTAAATGCCTTTATAGTCATTTTCAAAATATAAAAACACCTTTTGTTTCTGTCTTTTGTAGCTTGGATTTTCCTTCGTTCACAATATCTGTTTGTTTCACTCAGGGTGAGAAAACATACAGTATCCTATTCGGTCATAATATCATGATGCTGAAAATATTTCTGATATAGTATAGCTCCATAAAATCTTGAAAGTAAACTGTAAGTTTCGATAAGAATTGGATTGATAAATAAGAAACAGTATACCAGCGTGTCAAAAAAGAAAATATTATATCACTCACTAAATCTGTATATAATACATTCATTGTGGTGCATGTGATGAAAAGAAGATAGAAAAAAAAAGAAGAGTTCAGGAAGGAAGCAATACACTGAAGATACAATTTTTAAAGTACAGCTTTGCAAAATAATTAATTTACAGCTTTACAAAGTGTTAAATTTTACATTTTTTCTAAAAAAATAGGTTTTACACATATGTAATTACTGCCTATGGATATTCAAACTTGATTAATACAAGAACTAGTCCATATTCTTCAGGAAGTAGACAAGAAAATGTACATTTAATATGAAATGATATATAAACTGCTGTGTATATTTATTGGACCAATATCCATATTTGGTTTTTTAAAAATATCAAAAACCCCTCATTTCTAGATGTTCATACGGGACATATGGGGCTTTATAAATTAAAGGCACAACTAATGTATAACGAATACCATAAAAATATTAAAAGTCTTTAGATTTTTACTTTTTTTCTAATTTCTGAGAAACATTCCTCAAGTTGCCATTATTAAAACATGGTATTAAGAATCCATTTAGGTCCTGACTTCATTGTTTGTATTTGTTAAAAACACTTTAAAAAGCTTTTGCAGGTATAATTCCCTTTCATTCCCATGTGATAGCAAATCGATCCAAAAACTTTTTATTGAAAAATACCAAGAGATTGACACACAGAAACCTTGGTGTCAGGGTTGCCCTGAAACAGGATACAAAGTTAGTGGCCACCTTTACATGATTATCACCAAGGGCCCTACACTTGCCAGGTATAGTAAAGGTTCTAACTTCCCTTCAGTGTCTGGATCCATTGAGCAGTCTTGCTTAGATTAGCTCTTTTATCAGCAGCCCCTAAGGCAAGGATCTAGGTACAAGTGATTTGTTAAATAAATTCGCCAGAAGGGAGGAGAAACCAGATGGGGATGAAGCAGCCAAACAATTGTTTAATTTTGCTTGAATCCCAGGCTCAGCAGTAACCCTCAGGGATTCCAAGGAAGCTGAGCTCTCCTCTCCTCAGTCACTGCAGAGGCTCCTGGCTAGGGGCCAACATCAATTTCCCTGCCACTTTAGGCTCTGTCTGCGTCAGGGTGAGATGCCAGTTCCCTCAGAGGCAGGGATCAGGAGTTTGGGCAAAATGCACAGAAAACAGAATAAACTGTACAGAAATAGCACAAGGAGACCAGGGCACTCCAGGGAGGGTACCTCTAGGGTCTGCTTGAACCCCACTGTATGAGTACCGAGCATCCAGGTTGCCCTAAGTTAATTCTGTGAAATCTCAGCAAGGGTCTGTCTTTTCTTGGCCACTGCTGACTACCTGTCTTACTCAAGGACTTCTCTGTTTCTCAGTGAGTGGGCTCTCGTACTATATTGTGACTGCTATGCAGAGCTATAACCCTACTTCCCAGTCAACTTGGCCCTAAGAGGAAGCCTGGGCTTTTTCTCCTTATTCACAGTAACACACTTAGTAAAAGGCTGTACATTGGATAGATTAATTACAGATAGCACAATAGAACTACTGGGCAGGAAAGGAGAACTGAAATGGCTCCTAAGCGCTCTGCCTTCTGCTGTTCTTTGCCTTTCTGCCCGTTCTTTGCCTGCACATTCTGGGGCTCAAACCTGCCCCTTGACCCAAGTAAGATAAAAATTGTCCTCTTACCAGACACATTTAGCAAACCCTATTTAAGGCACTCTAAGAATATTTTAAAAAATGTTATTATAGTTCTCTTTTCAGAAGAAAAGAAAGAGCATCTTAACATCTTATTTTTAAAACAGAATTCTTAGATTCCCACCTCAATTATGACCATTCCATTTCTCTCTGTCCTATACTTTCTAAAAGGACAATGAATAGGTCATAGGTCTTTGTTTTACATCTGCACAAACTTGTCACATGAAAGCCAGATTTCAGCTTAGATGCTCGAGAACAGAAACTGTTGTTTAAAAAAATAGCACTATTTTCTCCCTGATCTAGCTATACATCATATCCAGTACACATATCATTGTAAATTATTGTATAAAAGAAATTAACCTCTATGAAGGTTAAATAATTTTTTGACCTTATATAAATTCTATGCTGCAGATCTATAATCTCATTCTGGATCTTTTGAATCTTTTTTTTTTCATGATATCTTATTCTTCGATGAAAAAATCATATTATACTCTCATACTTCCTTATTTTTATGTAACAATCTTGGGGGTTTTAGAGAACACTTGGGATATTGTGTGGTCCTTTGGCATATTCTGAAAAATTTTCCTCTGGGAATCGTTTCTTGTTATGAGTTCTGCCTCAACACAGTAGGTGAACTTGGCTTTTCTAGGCTTCCTATGACCTTGGACATTAAGAGTATCAGCCAGGAGCCAGAAACTCACCTATGCACTTTGCTGAGAATGAGCAGGGACTGGGTGTAACACTGGCCTTAAAGAGAGCATAGTGGTGAAGATGATTGATTTCATGGACAACATTAGCATATATCCCAACATTCAGTTTCAACCATCAGTCAAATAAGCAGTTAGACTCACATTTAGCTAATATGAGTCTGTCTATGCCCTCTTATCTGTGAGATACAATATGCAAACATCACAATTCAGAGAAGAGGTTTTATTTGCTCACTGTCACATCTTGCAAGGCTGGCAGGGTCCTGAGGGAGGGCCATAGGAGATTAAGAAAACACAACACAAGAAAAGGAAAGCTTGGACCAGACCGGGTGGGACAAAGTCCTCTGATGGAGAAACAGCGACACTGTGCCAGCCCTAGATTCTTTGTTTAGACACAGTAAAAAGGGGGAAAAAATGCTGAAGGATCCAAAGTGCAAGGTCTTAGTGTTTTTCCGAGAACATGGAAAATGAAACAATCTCACACCTACTGGGGCTGCAGTTAACAAGGAGGAACACCAAGAGGTTGCACACCTGCCGATAAGCAACTGACCTAGAGGTTAGCTTAGTTTGCTTCTAGCATTCTCACTTCCTGGGTTTGGCTTTGCTCTAATCCCAAGGAGTTTTCTGACCTTCAGTTCCACTGCAGCTCAGCTCACAGTTTCAGTCCATTACCAGCTGGCTCCTAAGATCTCACTATAAAAGCTCCCTCGTTTGAAGGAGAAAGGAACCAGATGTCAATCCCAAGGCTATGCCCTCCATGACCAATTCAGAGGCACCTAGTAGTCTGCCACAGCAACCCCAAGTGCAGATTTTAAAAGCAATGAGGATAAAATTCCACCATAATAGCCACAGAGACAAAATTTATAGGTAACCCTTTGGATGTCTAGGACACTAAATGAGACAACTTATGTATTGCTCTGTGTTCATGGAACTGAATACGTTCTCCATAAAAGTTAGAAATGATGAAGAAGGAAAAGAGGATGAGCTAATGATGATTATGATATAATTTTCCTTCTGAAATCTTTTAGTGATTCCCATAGCTTTCAAGATGGAGGTCACAGTGCATAGCTATGCTATAGTAACCTACATAAATAGAATTTTGCCTCTTCTCGTGACAAACCCTTTTCTGCACTCCAAAAATAGAAATGTATATGAGTTTCATCCACCTGTTTCCAGTTTGTGAATATATATCATTTTCAAAAGTCTCAGTGGCGTCATGTGTGATGTTTTCTTAGAATTTCCCTCTTTAGCAGGAAAAACTGCTTGTTCTTCAAACAGAATCATTTCTGAGGAGATTTGGATGATAGAATTTAAACTGGTGCTCTGACCCTCCATTTGGTATGAATTTTCCAGTCTTGGTATTTAATGCAAGATCAGTGTATTTGGACTTAAGAATTTGTAATTTCTGATAACATTTTTGAGAGCATAGAATGTGTCCTAGTTGAATAGTATCCTCTTTCTTTAATCTCAGAAGACATCACTGAATCAACATAAATCAGTCAGATACATTTGGTAGAACAAATAGACTGTGAATCAAAATGGTCTGATTAGTGAAGCCAACTTCTGCTCTTCCCAAAGTCTTACGAGGGAAATCCATTATTTATTTTTAAGTGCATGCAAACCTTTCCATATTAAACACTGTAGCGAGACTCTTTTATGAACGTTTCCACACAGCCACTGTGTGCTCTCCTCCTCTTATCCTGAGTTTTTCCATATTCACCGTGTCCACTGCATCCCCAGTTATTCTCCAGTCTCTTCTACAGTCAGCACATCGTCAGACACCAAGATCACCTCACCAAGCTCACCAGTAATCTCCAGGTTAGTAAATTCAGCGAACTTTTTCCATGTCTTTCTCTCGTAGATATTTTAAGCATCTCAAAAACGTTGAAACACATTCTGCCTTTTGCTTCTACACACCGCATGCTCCTTCTACTCCTCTCACTTGTTTGTAGCTTGCTTCCTAGACTTCCATACAGATCAGACTCTAAATCTTAAAATTCTCCACAGCATAATTTAATAATTCTACCTCTTCTTATATGATATCCAAAGTGATGTTTTTCTTGCCTGCCTTTAATTATGTTTCAGATACTGCTGAATCTCCAGAACTTAGCACAGTGCTTGTTTTATAGTGCACAATTTCTGTTTGATCAGTGGATAACTGAGTAAGTGGGCAAAGCATCAGGTAGTGAGAGAGAGAGAGAGAGGAGAGAGAGAGAGAGAGAGTGTGTATGGTTCCCTGGGCATTAGGATAAGCAGGAAAGAGTGCAGTGATGGTTTTCACAACAATAGAAAAACAGTATAACTGTATTATATTATTGGAAGTTTGATATAAGGTTAGACTTTTCTGGTAAATATTATATGTGTATATATATATAGTTTTAAAAGCACACACAGTTATTTTATCTGTTGGTAGATAAGCAGGATAGTTGCAGAATAAATCTCTGCTCACATGTCTTCCCATATATATTTTAATAAGGATAAAAAAACTGAGATTGGGAGAATTTTTAAAATGTTAAAAATAAGTAGTATATAACATAAAACTAAGAGAGAAAGGAATGTTTTCCTTTTGAAAAGAATCATTACATTGTTACTGGTATTTAGGCTGAGAACTCATTTGACTATTATTGAGTTGACCATTTGGGTCATTTTTTGCTAAAATTTTTCACTACTAAACCCTCTTCTAACTTCTTGAATAAGGGAAGAGATGATACACTTAGAAAGTGGTAAATTAAAGATGTCATCTATAGATACTAAGGGGTCAGTGTAAGTCATGCCTAGAAAAACAATCTTTGGACCACAAATGAACTTCATATGATGGTAAAGGAAGCTAGAACAATGATGGCTGAGAAAGTATTGAAGTCTGATTACTGTAACGAATTAGCAAAGAAACACCATGTACTATGTACAAGCAAAACCAATGAATAGTTTTACATTGGAAGTTAATTGTTTTCACACATGTAAATGCTTCCTTCACTACATAGATATGTCCAGTGTCAGAGAACTGGAAAACACGAATTTGCAGGTATGGAATTATTTATTGTTTATGAAGTCAAAACAAAGGAAATACAACTTTTAGAGATCTTCTTTTGCTATCTAGTATGAATTACCCAATGGCATAATAGATAATACATTTCCAGGAGATAGAAATGCTTTGTCTATCAAATGTGGTAGATGAAAACAAAATTATTTTTATTATGATATATATATATATATATATATATGCTTATATGTTAAAGATTGCAAAGCAAATTAGCTTGTTATATTTAAAGGTAAGACTCATTCTTACATAATCCCTGTTCTTGTTAAGACAGTTATATCAGCTCCACAGAAATGACACCAATTGCTCTTCTCTACAAAGACAACTTACTTGAAGCTCTGCTCCTGAATACACTCATTAAGTTGAATCACTCATATAATACACTAGTTCTCTAGCTTTAACAAACATCAAAATTATCCAGAATGTGTAGTAAAATTTCAGATTCCTCAAGGAAGCCCCCATGGCTTCTAATTCTTTTTTTTTAATGTTTTATTTGGAAGGTAGTAGAAATACGACAGAACAAGACAGAACAAAGCCAATTGAAACAGTGCAGTGAATTTGGTACAGAACTTCACAGCAGGTTACCGGGATAACAGCAATAGGTACCATAGTATATCTCATTATCTTCACAATAGTTGTCTAGTCAATTAGGTATATCAAGATCAAACCAAAGACAGAACATTATAAAATCAATCAAAAAATATTGAATAGAGTAAAGCAATTAATCATAATAAAACAAAAGTAAAAACAACACTTGCTTTCAAAGAGAAGATAGAGGAGACCCCCATACTTGTTATATTGCATACAGTCATCCTGCCAAGAGATGTTCAGACCTCTGTTCCCAGTTGCTAACGGGGTGGGGATGGGCTTGGGATGTTTGATTCCAAACTGGCGCACCAGTAGGCTCACAGGAGACACTACTGGATTGGCTCCTAGCTCACACTGTAGAAAGGCACTTACCAAGAGGGTGGGCGAATTGCTTCTTTGTGCAGCTGCCTGGGTTCCAGCATGGCCATGGCCCGATCTCTGGGGGCCGTTCTCTCCATGGCTTCTAATTCTAAAATTGTGGCTGAGACTCAGGAATCTGCACTTTTAGCAAAGACCTCAATCATTTATGTGAATGGACCAGCTTTGTGAAAAGCTCCCATGTAGTGATTTTATTGTATCAGTGAAAATCCATCAGTCTCTTACCAGACTGGTATCTGTCCTTACCAGATAACAAACTGGGCTTTCCTAGAACTAGGGGCCTACTCTGGACGTCAACTAGTTCCCACTGGTACAATCAGTGGTGTGTTTAACCAGCACATGTTTGGATGCAGGAAGCTTTTATTCTGATCAGTGCCCACTCTAATGTATTAGGATTAAATACTGTGACTGCTACATAAGTTCTTCATCTCTCTGTTCTCCTAAGGAGTATTTTTTTATTTGTATCTGAAATAAATTCATGTTTTTTTTTCTTTCACTGGGGAAGTATTTCTACTTAGATTTCTCAAGAAGCAATAGCAAAGGCTCAGTCCTTTTGTGTATTCTTTATAACCAAGTTTGATCTATTCATATACTTGTCTATTGATCTATTCATACATTTTAAATGATCCAGTTCATTCTAAAAGTGTCATAGCTCTTTCTAGGCACATCATGTAAGCCTTGAAACAAACATTTCCCTACAATTAATGTGGGTTGCTTATAATCTAAAATTTAATAAATTTAGGATTTTAAAGAAATTTTCTAAATATGAGTCCAAAAAAAAAAAAAAACCAGGATGCAAGATTAGAAGAAACAGTTGATTTTTGTATTCTTTTGTGCATCACATAATTTAAGATGTTCCCACTTTACCATGGTAACTTTGCTTCAAGTTTGGGCTAGTGTGACTACATGGACCATCCAGGGCTCATGCAGTTTAGTGAGTATATTTATTGGCTGTTTTCTTCTGCTTGCATTTCCACAAACACTATTTCCACAAAAGCAGGGCTTCTAGTTGTCAGTGGGACCATGTTTTTAATGATTAAAGTGCAGCCTTTTACTTCTCATGTATTAACTACCGGTCTATGTAATAGAGACTTTGAAAGAAGTACTTTTAGTTAGTAAGTGTTTAATCATTTTCATAAGCATGATTTTCAGAGCTTGGAATACTCTGACTTGGGCCATAAATTATATATATTTAACCTGGTTTCAACAATTCACAGTGTTTTATTGGATAATATCTGTTTCTTAACACCTCCTACTTTTCTTTCTTAGCCCTTTAAACTTTAGCCCTGCGCTTACATTATTACTGTAACTTGCTCCATCTGTTAACTGCAAGTAATTAATTTTATGATGTACTTGGAAATAGTTGCATATCCAGACACTAATGAAGCTTATGTTTTCTTCTGTAATACGCTGTTAAAAATTCCATCTAATTAGCAAGGGGATGCATTGTTACAATGTACC
>PVLA01000995.1:332500-421200 GCA_004027455.1 Hydrochoerus hydrochaeris | reverse complement strand
TTCTCTTCTCTTCTCTTCTCTTCTCTTTTTCTCTTCTCTTCTCTCTTCTTTCTCTTCTCTTGTTTCTCTTCTCTTTTTCTCTTCTCTTCTTTCTCTCTCTTCTCTCCTTTTCTTCGCTTTGCTTCCCCTTCCCTCCTCTCCTCTCCCCTCATCTCCCCCTCCTCCCTTCTTTTCTTTTCTTTTTTCTTTTCTTCTTTTCTTTTCTCAGATCCCCACTGGCTTTAAAGCCTATTACACTTGGTGATTTGGAGGTCCAGCCCCACAACATAACAATGTTTTTTTAAAGTATACCCATGACTCATATTAAACCTAATATTAGCATTTGCTTTTTGGAATGGTATTTGTAAGTTTGCTTCTGAAATTATTTGGCTACAAGTGATTCACTTCATTCAAAATTTGTTATTAACTCTCAGAAATCATCATGCATAGCTAAAAATGTAAAACAGAAAATACAAGCCTACAAATTATTTTCAAATGCAGTGAAGTTTTAAAGAATACTAAACTTAACAATTAAGTTGGCATAATATCACCTCATGAAAGTATCTTTTTAAAAAAAGTATTTTGTAGCTCATTTACTAAAATCTATTTTGCAGTTTTCTTTTTAGTATTTTGGAGCCAATTTTTTTAGCAAAATGTTAATCTTATTCTATAGCTTGTATGAATATTTGATTCAGCCTTGCTTCTCTTAATGGTAATGGTCTGAGTAGGATGGAAAATATTGTTTGTTGGATCTTTGTAGTGGAACTTTTTAAAGTTTCTCCTTGCCAAGTAAATCTCATATTGTAGTTCATCCTCTATGGGGACCAGAAATATCCTGAACAACTGGATGGCTGTAAGGCTAATTACAAGTCAAAAAAATGTTGTATTTCCTCAGGATAGTATGTACTAAAGATGAGAATGATTCTGGGCTCCACCCAAAAGTGCATCTCTGTTCCCCAGACCGTACTCCACTGCAGTTACTGAGTTGGAAAAGAAGATGCAAAGAAAATAAGGAAAGACAATAAAAAGTAGTTGTTTTGTTTTGTTTTTTAGTTTTCATTTCTAAGATTCAAGATACTTTCATTTCTTTCCACACATGTTCATTTTTCCTATCTATGTCTCAACAGAATAACCAATGCAGTATTGAATTAAGACATTGAATCTACATAGAGGCAACAGACCAAAGATCAGCTTCTTTGTCTTCCTAACTTTCCTGGACTCCCCTTTCCCCGAGAGGGTGCTAGTCATGACATTCTTGACCAGCTGTGTGAGCATGTCTGTGTGTGCACGGAGAATATGGCACATTTCTTCACTAGTAGCTAGCATCAGTATGTTCCCGTTGAGACTTACCCTCCCGGGATGGCAGGTGAGACTGTAAGCCTTGCCACCAAGCTTACCGAAGACCCTCTCCACCCTTTTCTTTCTTCTTTCTTGCTCCCTGGTCCCATTCCTCTGGAGTTATTAAAGCAAGTATCACATCAACTTATAGATGTTGATCCTAGTTGCTGAATAGTTTCTGTGAATCCAACACCACTACTCATGGTGAATGTTATTTATTTTATTTTATTCATACTTCTTGCACTTACATAGCATCAGTGCTTTTTCTATTGTTAAATGATCATGTGTGTATAAATGTATACATGTAATTATACATTGATAGGTTCATACATATATAATTTGTGAGTACATTTACCATTGCCTATCCAATTTAACATATCCAAACATTTTCATAATTTACTTTATTTGTGCAAAGGATAAATCCTCAGTTTTAAAGAACCTCTTTTCTTAAATCATGTGTAGAATATGCCTTTTGGCTCTTCCTTGTGTAAATAATGTGTAAAATAAAGCACCATTTTGACCTGACAGCTCAGGCCTTTGATGAATAGGGTTTTACGCAGGATTATCATATGACATTTCCAAACTAAATTATATTTGTATCACTGTGATGATCAGAGTTTATACATTTTGCAAGGAGTGGAAGAAAAACAAAAGATCTTCGTCCCTCTCCTCTTTTTTTGAATATGAAATGTCAATAATTTTTAAAAATAAAGAAAAAAAAGAAACCATCCATCTAATACTTCCCTGATGGCTCATCTAAGGTACTTGCACTTTTGCAGAGAATCTTATGTTCTGTATTGTCTCTTAGATCCTATTGCTTTATATACAGTATATAAAGTGCTCAGAAATCCATAGAGATGAGTTAATCTTCTCTTTCTTTATAGATGAGGGAAATACACAGAAACAGTAATGCAACTTACAGCTGCCAGTCTCGCACAGTATTTTTGTCCCTCACCTTAGAGCTTGCTTAGCTAGCAATCTGCACAGACCAAAGTTGATCAGAACATCAAGGTTACTACAGATGAGCAAAGCAAAGGAAAAGCATCCTATATGCAAAGCACCAGTTTCCAAAAAGATTTACTTATGCACTTTGTCAGCCATTTAAAAAAACATTATACAACTTGCATCAGATACATTTTTTCTTTATTAAATTCATAACAAACTTCTTCCTCTTTACTCTGATGTCACCCTGTAATTTCTTAGGAACTGTGTAGGAGAAAACAAGTATCCTTCGATTTACCTTTCTTAAATTAGAACCTTCAGGATCTCTCTCGTATTTCCATTCAGTGGTCTCAGCTTAGCCAGCCATGTCTGCTAGCTTCAGTCTTGGTCTTCTTGTTCTTGAGAGTGAGTTAGGCAAATAAAGAATTCACTATCACCTCAAAGAATACACAGGTTTGCAGTAAATTGCATACATTGAATTTTTTGTATATCACACCATATTTTATATGTTCTTTCAAGACTACATTCTGTTTGGCAGTTCCTGGAGACCATTCATACATAAATACAGTGCTATCCAATTAACTCTACATTTGATAGCGTTGATTTTCCAATAGGTCAAAATACAACATAATGAGCCAGTAAAATTAGCTACTATTCTGCTTTGTAAAAAATAAATCATGAAATTTACTTATGAACCCATGAGTCACAGAGAGAAATATAATATGGTTAAAGAATAAAATGTGGACAGAGAAAAATTCTCTACACCAAAACTACTATATACAAACATATACTCTAGTTAATTGGACTCATTTGTGTCATTCAAACAAAATAATTCAATTTATAGTAAAATAAATTATGTCTTAGGGCGATAGTCTTTATCAGTTGCAATGAAACAATGCCTAGAACAGTACAAAAATCTTCCAAGAATGTGTATTTAAAGTCCTTTCAGTTATCAAACAGAAATTCTTAGCAAATTTCTAAGATGCTTCTTTAAAGCTTCTTTACTTTATGCCAGTATACCAGGGAACAAAGGGATCATAAATCAAAATATTGACCCTAAAAAAGTGTTGCAACTCCTTTGTTTGAAAATTTAAAACAGATTTGGCATTTCAGATTTTAAAAGTTTCTGTTCTTAATCTGATTGGAAAATCACAAGGTCTTCAATGCAAATTGCATAATCATTAAACCAAACATCCATCATAAAGATATACAAGCTGGTGTAGCATAAAGGAATAAAATGGACAAGAGAACAGTTTGAAGCAGCAAACACAAACAACCAAAAACCAGTCACATTTTCTTTTGACTTATATTTGCTCCTTCTAAATTTGCAAGTCAGCCAAGCATTGCAGGTTTATCTCTGGGACATTTGTACTGAAGTAACCAAACATAGTTAAAGGATGGGGCTTCCATCTGTCTTATCAGATTTAACACTAATGTCTTAGATCATTTTGTTAAACAGTCAAACTAGATGATCAAGATTACATCCAAACCATTTACTTAGCAATGACTGCAACTTGGCAAACACTGAATTTTACCAGAACCAGTTTACCGATGTTCATTTGGAGAAACTCTCTCTTTGTAATCAATTGCTATCAGAAAATTAAAAATATTTAGAAGACAGAATCAAGGCTCTCCTCTCTGTGATCTGTAAAACTAACAAAATTTAATCTCTTCAGCAAAGTCCAGTACCAAACAGAAAACTCACTCATGTTCATAATCATGTGCTGATGCAAATATCTCTCACTCTAATGAAATAATGATACCCTATTTTCTGCAGTTTCATTGACAAATAATAAGAAAGATGTCTAAATGGGTGTGGCAGGGTGAGAGTTAAAGCTGATTGTAATTAGATTGCAGTATGCATGGTCATGTGGTTAACAGTAAATTTTCCTTGATTAACTGGTCCTGTTTGTTAAGAGCTCCTATTAACATTAGTGCTCTCCGTGCTGGCTGTAGGGACACACCATGGACCAGTGCAAAATTAATGAAGGCAGGTATGCATGCTGATTAGAATGTGGCAGTTTAATAAACTCTTCCAACATTAAATTATTTAATGCATTCATACTCATGCAGGCTATTCGATGGTCAGCTTGACCACCTATGTGTTAATATTGGGAATTGAAATTCAGAGAGTGGAAGAGATACAGTGGTGTATGAGGTAATTAGCTCTCATGTCTGATAAATGGGGCAATACCTATGTGTGCGCATGTTTTAGCACACCACAAATGGTGCTTTCATTAGCTGGAATCTTCTGCTGAAATTTTTATAAATGTTTAGTTTGATTTTTGCTCCATAAACAATGGATCTGGTAGCTGTAGTCCCTGTCAGTTGAATATCTGGGGCAAATTTCAAGTCAGCTATAAGGTAAGCTCTTGTTAAAATAAATGGATAACAAAAATTAGAAAAGCTTATCAATAAACATCGCCAATTTGGACAGAGTCTCTGTCTTTCATATAGAAAATACATTGTATAAATACAAATGATTTCAACACACAAATGTATATACCTGTTTTGAGCCAAGTACTAAGCCCTTACATTTTACAAACAGCATATTCTGTAGTTCACATGATGCTTGCACATATGTTATCTCAATTCTAATCATAAACATTTTAGGCGGTAGTGGTTGCTAATAAGTGGACAGTTAGAGCCTTAAAATCCCAGTTCTTGTAGTTCAAGTTCTTTTAGCACAATTCTACCACTACCTACCAAATCTTGCATATGTGAGAATAAACTACTGCATATGAACAAATTAATTTTAACTGTTGCTTAGAATTCTAAGAACTTACCCCTCTATGAACAGAGTAGTACTTAAATGAACTGGAAATACAAAAGAGAAAAATCCTATTTTTAAAAAATATGAAAATCTATACAAGTATTTTAAGAAACTTACATCTTCCCAACTCCAAGATATTTTTTAATTGTATTTTAGGAATTTATAAGAACTTCCATAGGACTTGCCTAGAGTTTAGTATGTTATCATAGAATAACTCAGACTCCAGAATATGGATATAGTGTGGAAAATCAACAGTGTCAGATTTACTGAATTACATGATCACCCTTGGTAAAAGCAGGCTCCGGGAGAAGGGTTGAATAGATTTCTCCCTGTGGGGATTTCTCCAGAGAAAGATTCTTTTACCACTATTGTCTTGAATTCTTTTCCATTCTTAGGATGACAACTAAAATAAGCAGAAAGAAGAAATGATTGTTGGCCTAGAAAAATCCAAGGAGAATAGCAAGGTAGCCTAGAAATACTAATGGACAGGAGGCCAGGAGAACAGCTCTGTCTTCCAGCCCTGGATGTCCTTAGGAATCAGTAGTCTGACTCCGAGCAGGCAGTTAACTTGTTTAGGCCTTAATCTCTTCATAAGCAAATTAGGAAATGGGAGGAAGTACACTCTCAGGTTCCTCAGATCTCTACCAGGACCTTTTAACTGTTTCTTACTAGGAGAAAGGATGCCAACACCTCTATGCTTTCCACTCTGGACTAAACAAGCCATGGAATTCTGTGGCAGAGAGAAACCATCACCTTGGAACAGTATGCTCTGCAATCTCCCTTCTCTGTAGGGTCTGGATGACCATTCAAGGGTTTTTGACCAGCATAGATGTTCTCTCTATGGTTTTTGACCAGCATAGATGTTCTGAATGAATTCCTACTATTGTGAAGTTTTTGTTTTTGCTTTGCTTTCTTCTCTGGCTCTCTTCAAAGGATGCTGTGCTCATGAATTATTATTGCCTCCTTGGTTGGCAATTGCAACGCTGGTTGCAGTATCAATGATGCTTGTCATTACTGCTCCTTTTGAACGGTGTGGACTGTAACTGATGTCTGGTACTTCTTATAAGTAATTGGCAGCTGTGTGAATATTTCCACAACACTGTCATGGTGTCCATGAATTCTGAAGGATATAAATGCTGTCATTTCACTTTTTGTAATCATGATGTGTGCTGACTAAATGGGTTTTGTTTTCCCCTGAATCTAGCAAATATTACTCAGAGCATAAACAATTCCAATTATTTATATATTTTAAACCAATAAGCATCATGGGAAATCACTATTTTCTACCTACCTAATATATTTGCCCCCAAAGAAAAAGTAAAGACTCTCAGGATAGCTTAAAGCAGGCTCAGTTTTTGCTTCGTACATTCAGTCAGTTTGCTTTAAAAACCGAGCATGAGGAAGCATTATAGTTGAACACCTGAAGTGGAAAAGGCTACTCTCTAAAGAAGGAAAGACCGTGTCCTACATGAAGAACGATCTCAAAGCAGCAGTAACAATTAAGCATTGAAAATGGCTTGAATATATAGCTGGGGTGATTAGAGGTGAAAACAGAAATGCAACACTGATATTGTACATTTCATCAAAATTCCCTGATAGGGCCAGGTAATTTTCTCAGTAATATAATCCCCTTTGCACCTTCTAATGCAGTATATTTACTATTTGTCAGGAATTGTAGTTCATTAAACTCTCATAATGAATTAATGATCAAGGGCCAATTTTTATCCCTGTTTTACATTGCAAGAAAGTTTAATTAACTTACCTACAGTAACAGAGGGGTGGAGGCTGAAATGCTATTCAAACCCATAGTGAAGTGGCGTATCTGAACTGGCATAGTCCCATATGGTAGCCACTGTGTAGTCACTGGGCAGTTGAAATGTAGTTAGATTAAACTCAGATGTGCTGTCAATTTAAAGCCAGATTTGGAGACTTAACATGAAAAAAAAGAATATAAAAATCTCATTAATGTTGATTTCGATTACATGTTAAAATAATATTTTGAATAGAATCAAGATACATTGTTGTATTAGCTTTCCATCGCCATGACAAAAGTACCTGAGAAAATCAATTTAAAGGAAGAAAGATATATTTTGATTCATGATTTCCCAGGTTTCATCCATACCGCTTGGCTCCATTACTTTAGGCCCATAGTGAATCAGGGCATCGGGGTGAGGATCATGTGATCAAGCAAAGCTACTCACATCATGGTGGCGTGGAGCAGAGAGAGGTGGGAAGAGCTATCCAAAAGGAGGCTGGGAACCAGACATAGTCGTTAAGATCATACCTCCACAGCCTACTGCCTTCATAGCTCATTCAGCTGTGAATTCCGCAAAGGATTAAGCCACTGACAAGCGAGTATCTTTGTGATCTAATCACTTCCCAATGAGCTGGCCTTAGGAGAACATTTTACATTCAAACTATAACATGCTACTACAATTATGTTCCCTTGTTACTAGTTAATGTGCCTACTAAAAAATTGTGTTTACAGTATGCATATATGTATAATCTATATTGTATGTGTCCATATTATATATTACTTACATATATAATATTTCTCTTAATAGCACTGACAGATATTCTTCATCCTAGTGGTTCTGTACTATTTGCTTGGAATATTTTCCACGTGAAAATATTTCACTTTTAGCAAGAATCCCACTGAAAGAAGAAATGGAAAACCATTATTTTGGCCTCTTTTATGCTCCAGATTCAGCCATTTCATGATGTGTTCCATGTTGGTGACCTAATGTAGCATTCAGAATAGTTGTCCACCAGTAGTAACTAAAACAAAGTTACCCACTTTACACTGTTTGCCATGGAACCCTTTTGATTTAAGAAGCAAACCATATTCTTGCCCAGCACTTGGTGAAATATCATTATCTATCATGTACAATTCCTGCTCTACAGTGAGGTTTTTATGAGTAGGCATCATGTGTTGTTTACCATTTGGCAAAAGATTGAGTGCAAGGAAAGCTCTGGGAGAATATGACAGTGGTACAGTGGACTCAGGGAAAACAACTCATTTCATTCATAATTGTGCAAATAATCTGAAAACCAATATTACTAACTACAACATGCTTTGGTCACTTTTCACATAGAAATTTCCCTGTAAGAAAAACAATAGCCAAAATTAAGCTTTCTATGAGTACTTTCGTCAATTTCTCATAGGAAATTTCTCTAGAAGAAAAACAATAGCCAAAATTAAGCTTTCTATGAGTATTTGTTGCTGACTGACCAAATGCATCTTCTAAGTAAAATTAGTAAGTCAGCAAATGTTATAAGCTGCAGTCAAAATCTTGAAAGCCATTATGAAAAGCTGTATCAAGAGCAGAGGCTATGAATTATACACTTGAATATTTACACTCTCATGATGAGGAGATGACACATATGAAGAGCCACAGAGTAATGTGTTGTAAACGCTAATGGACATGGGTAAGAATTAATTAAATACATTAGACTTCAGTACAACATGTGATTTCAAACCTTGTAGAAGGCTGAGAGAGGTGGATATAAGGGAGATGCTCTAAACCTGAATTTACAAGTTCCAATTTGATTTGAGAGGCAATTGCATACTATTTCTTAATTGATCAAATAGAAAAATATAGGTTTTAATTTTTTTGAAACAGAAAAATAAACCAGCATCTTTAATGTTTTTTCCCTCACCTCTAGCTAAAACCCAGCTGAATTTTAAAACCAATTTTGGCAGGCATTTGACGGCATGCTTTTAGCATGATGTTTTAAAGATTAAACTATGGAGCACTCTTTAAACATTAATGGAGGTCACATGGCAGATTCAACTCACACAACAGAATCATCATGTCTATCTCCAAATATGTGTCTCAGGCTCCAAGCTGGAAGGACACAAAAAGACTTTCTAATTCTTCCTCCTCTTCTTTGAGTTCTGAAAACACCTTTTAAATATTTCTGTAGCACAACTAATTCCTCTCTTAATACATTTTGCTGGCTTTGGTGTTCAATTTAATTTAAATCAGCAGAATAATCCAAGTGAATCCAGGTTGCCCTAATGTTACATTAGGAAGATCTGATCCATTTGCAGCTAAGGTACACCCAAATTCATTAACATTTACTCAATAGGCTTCCAGCAGGTGACTTTACGAGAGGAAACAGATGCATCTGAATGTCACCTTACCATACATGTGACTGTTATAGATTTTTGTTCTGTCCATATAATATTGCTGCAGCTCATTCTAAGAGAATACGGATAATAGCATTAGCTTAATTTATTTTTCAATACACTGAATTACACAGAAATGTTCTCTGAGAGGCTTTGACAATTAAATGAGCCCAAATTTTGCATGAGTGAAATGGGGATTGACCTCAATGGTTTTCTAAGTGCTAATTACTACACTTATATGCAGAATGGCTCAAAGGGCTAAACCTTTAAAGAGGGCAGGCAGGGGTTGTGGGTTCTAATCCCCATGTCAATAGTATGGCCAAAGGCAAAGACTGCCAGAACTGAAAAGTAAAAATAAAAGGAGTCCCACTCCAGGTGTGGGACTCTTACCCAGGGCAACAAACTTATTGGAGGCTGATAGCCTCAACTCAGGCTCTGCATATCCTGGGGACAATAGCCCTTGCCAGAAGGAGCTTTTATGATTGAACTATAGAAGCTAATCAAACTTAAAACAAGTAGAATCTAAATAAAAGAAATCTAAAAAAATGCTGATAAAAATGCAGAGAAAATTCTAGAAGTTCAGAGAGTAGAAGTCATATGAAACTGTTAGGCCCATGGAAGCCTTCAGTAGATATTGCAATGAGCTAGAATGGATTATGACAAAAGTCATGGTATTTTACCAGTTTTAGGGTCAGCACATCCCTGAGCCTTGTACTTTGTCTTCTATAAAATATGAATGATAGCTCCTGGCCTGTAAATGAGTAGCTATTGTATGTGGGATGTGAAGATTCAGGCAAGACTATTAGTATAAAAACATTTGAAATACTGCGAATACTCAAATACTGTATATACTGATATGTATTATTAGACTGCTGAAGTGAAATAGCAATGTTTCCAAAACATGCTCATTAAAACATAAGACCTGAAACAGTGTGTTTGGACTAAGATTGAAATATTGAGGGATGTCTAGCATACAGAGAGTACCGTGAGACACGGTGGCCAGAACATTGCAGAATCCCTGTCTACAAAATGCTCCTCTCAAGAGGAAAAATACCGCTGCCCTTATTACCTACTTCTCAACAAAACAAACCCCATGTTAAAGTAAAAGGAGAAGGAAAAAGAGTGGAAGGAAGGAAAAAAAGAAGCAGGAAGGAGGGGAAGAAGATGGTGGAAAAAAGAGAGAAAAGGAATTGAAATCTTTACTTGAATCTCTAGAATGATGAGAGTACACAGCACTGCCTAGAGCTTAGAGACAGCTAGGGCTCCTCTTTGGCTTGGTATACCTCATCCTCTCCTTCTCTTCTTCCCCTTCTGTCCCCTTCTCTCCTCCATCCATCTCTCCTCCTCCTTCACTCCTCACACACATAATTTACCTAAATCTCTCACCCATGGACTAACCATGGACTAACTCCCTGGCCTTCTGCCGTTTCTCCTCTCACCCCTTCTTAAATCTTCTAAACAAATTCTGTTCTCCTTTGCATTGTTCTGTATCCTTCTAAGTCATGCCACTCTGATCTTTCTTGCTTCCTTCTCGTTCTTGTCTTTCCCATTTGCCTGAACAGAAAAATGAAAATCCTAACAACTGAGCCGATAGAAATAAGATCTGTCTTTTGTTTGGGGGTGGGTCTTCTAGGACTGAAAAGATATCTGTGAAGATATAAAACGATCTATGCTTACCATGTACTAAGCTTTGTTTCAAAAGTTTTATGTTTCTTAATTCCTTTCTCCCTCTTTAGTTCTCATCCTAAGAGATAATCACTGGTTTTTGTTTTTTTGGTTTTGTGTTTTTGGTTTTGTTTTTGCACTGGGAATCAAACTCAGGATGTTGAGCTTGCCTGGCAGGTGAAGTGTGGCTGGGCTATGTCCTCGTCCCCAGTAATTACTCCTATTGATTTTATTTTACAAAAGACAATGATGTAGCCCAGAGCAGATAACAGATTTGCCCAAAGTCACACATTGGCAAAGAATGTTGTACTCAGTTACTAGAGGAGATGGATACTCACTTAGAAAAGTAAATTAATGCTCAGAATTTTAATGTGGTCTTTGTAAAGCTGGGAGTGGGAGATTTGGATTTTTGTGGGGAGAGAGAGAATAATACCTGCTAAACTGGTTTTGGCTAATCCTGAGAGTCCTTATCACAAGCTCCTGACAAGGTGTCACAGGGTCTAAAGTTCATCTCTCTCTCTCTCTCTCTCTCTCTCTCTCTCTCTCTCTCTCTTTCTCTCTGCAATGTTTTCTCAAGGCTGGATTTTTAGGGTGAAACAGTATTGAGAAGTTAATTTTTATTGGTTAATAATTTCAACAGAAACAAGGAGAATCAAATGCAGCGGAATAAGAATCAAAAAATAAACTATATTCCTTGAAGTCTTATATATTAGATTGAGTTGTGATCCTTCATAGCTACCAAAATTATTGCAAATCTGAGGGGGAAAAAACTACTAATAAGAAGGCTTGTTAGCAAAGAATCCTACACACTTCCAATGCACGCATATGAAAATGACCTGATCACTTTATAGGTGCTCTGTGAAGGCGGATGTGTCATTGCCAAGTGGCTCGTGCAATATTACCCCAACTACATTTTCTATTTTGAAAAGATACCGAAGAAATATAAAATTGTTCTACAAATTCAAATAATCTTCTTTTTATGATTGTGATCCTTTTTATTATCAATATCTAGATCATTTTCTGTCTGGTTTCATGAAGATTTATATTATGTCTGATTGTCTGATGTTCCACTTGACTAAAAGGATCATTTTCATATATTTAGGAATGAGAAGAAATTCTTCAGGTACATTCCAGAGTCTAGTAATTGACTGTTATTAGTATTAATAGGAGTTACACCACCAAATCCTGCTGCCATGCACTAAACATTTATCTCAGGATCAAGCTTCAGTAATCATTTTAATGTGTTTCAATGTAATTTCCAATCTGAAGACCTCTCAATAGGCACAGCAGATATGGGAGTTTAGGTTTGAGAGAATATAAAGGGTACTTCTTAGTTTTTAATGCTTAGAATTAGAAAGATATAATAAAAGATGATATGAGAATCTATTTGCTCCTCTTCATAGGACTGCACTGATACAAGCAATCATTCCTCTGAGGGGCTCTTCCACCTGGATCTTTCTCTGTACTTCTTCAAAGGAAGAGAATCTCTGGCTGTATTTCTGTCAGAGTCATTTCTTTGCCTTCACTTCTCTATAATACATATTATTTCAATATCTGGAATACCTATTCTTCCCTTATAAGTAGGTTGTAAAAATTAGCAGCCCACATAAATTTTATCAATAGGACTCATGCTAGTTTTTACTCCTGATGCAAAATAAAAGAAATTGGCCTTCTTATCTATTCACTTGATATAATTTGTAACTTACCTTGGAACTTTTTAAATCTTCTGATAAAGAACTGCTAATACATATTTTAACATGTGCATAGATTATCAGAAAAGATAATCTGAGGGCACCCCCATCCCCGATTCTGCCTGTTTAGGCAAGAAATGCATGACCTCTTTTCTATGCATGTTCTCTACATTTGCCAGGGCCATCTGTAGTGGGACCAAAGAGAATCCTGCTCCAGCTGTCCCACCTCCCTATGTTAGTGTCTTCCATGTTTTAAAACTGGATTCAACAATCATTCACATAAGGAGAGATATCGTGACTTTTGAAGTACCTTTCAATAAAAAAGACAAAATAATTTTACATAAGCAAGTTTAAAATGTCAGAACAGAAATGGATCTACTTGAAATCACTTCTGAAGCAAAATTTGATTTTTGTCAATGGTGCATAAAAAGGAATAAAATAGCCAAGGAAACATTTTGATATTATACAGTCCTTCTGATAGCAGGTCAGCCTTAGACTTTTAAAATTTTGACATCCTGAAGCAATATCAATATATTTAATTGGGCAAGAGAATATTTTCTAAAGTTTCCTTTAAACAAAGCCCAAAATGGAAGAAATTGGAACAAAACATGCTAATAAACTAAAGCATGTGCTGTTTTATTGTTGTGCTTAGTGGGGAGCTATGCTTATTATTTTATAATCATCATAATTTTAAATATTGCTATGTAAGAAGTTTTGATAATATCTCCTCTGTGAAACATAGAACTATCCAAATCCCAATCCACAAATTTTTAAAGAAACCTACCTCAAAGACATGCATTTCTTCTAGTTAACAATTGAAGGTGATAATGTATTTTGGTAACCAGAAGTTAGGTCAAAAAATTTTTTAAACAAGCACATTTTGCATGTCTCTTGGGAATTTCAAAAGTGTTGTATATCTTGGATAGGCAGAAACGTAATACACACAAAGCCAGCTTTGGGTAGAGCATAATTTGTGCTTCCGCATGTTTGTGGTTTTCTGGGAAAATGGTTTAGTGTTCATAGCAATGTTATGTTTTTAGGGGTTTTTTGAAGGTCTTTTTATTCTTAAAAACCTAGAAACAATCACTTTTATTCTGTAAAAGAGGTGTTCACTTATAATTGTGGTAATTTGTAATTCCTCAGAAAGGTCAAGATGGGTTTTCCCTTTCAAAGGGACTCTTTTTAAAAGGACCTTTTAAAAAAGAATCTCAAGGAAAGTTTTTCCCCTAAACTTTACGTTGAATAGGTTTTAATATTTCCAAATTTCAAAGAATGGTATGATCTTTAAAAAGCCCAGAAGTGAAGTGGCAGCACTCTTATCAATGATACTTTTGAAAGTAAAGTATGTTTCCGTGGTTCCTTGAAGGAGAAGTCAGCAGTGAGGGAAACTGTTTGCTCCGTTTACTTCTAATGAGTTGGAGAAGTTGATTTCTGACAGAGAAGCAAGAGATACCCAGAACACAGTACTAAAAGCTATGTTCCCCCAGGAGACAAGGAGAAAGCAAATCCTGGGGCACAATTCGAAAGAATTAAATCTCTTCAAGAGGCAATGGACCAGTGCAGCTTGATCAGTTTCCTTTTCATCTTCCATGGTGATGTTTTCTAGATAGGTATTTTCTTTCATTTCCCAATACTCTGAAAGATTTCTTTTATTTTGCTGTGTGTGCTGAGAATAGACTGATCACAGAGTTCAGAATAGCCTAACCTACTTCTTTGGGGTCCTGTGGCCACATCTTGGACTTTGGTGTCTTGATATCTTTGCATAGGGAGTCTCCAAGCTAGGATTGTTCTCCTTTCCCTGTAATTCTCTGCCTTTTTCCAGGATCCAATTCTGATGATCTTTAGTTGGAGTAGGCCTTTCATCTCCTGGTACTATGTGCTTGGGAAATCCTCCCAGTGTAGTAGACGTATTTCTGAATGAATGCACATCATTGGTTATTTGTAGCATTAACAATTCACCTAATTATGACACCCTATTTAATTGTCTATCTTCTCAACTAAATCGCAAGCATCTAGGCCAGAGAGACTTTTCACTGTGATTCATCTTCAGTGTGTACAATAGAGAACTTTGTAGATAATAAGGCAATAAATCTTTAGATGAAATGTAAGCATTAAATACTATTAGTACAAGATATGAAGTCTCAACATGAAATATTCCCCACATTTAAAAAAAATATTCACACTTTGGATACAGCTGCATAACACTAAAGAAACCTCAAACAAAGATGTCAAAGACCTCACTAAAGCAGCCATTAAACATGGAATCATATTAAATGAGCAGATTGAATAAGCAGTACTCCAAATCTTTCAAAAGGAAAATTTTAAAAGTTATTACCAAATAATTAATGCAGAAAATCTAACTTAATATTTTAAAGATTAATAATGTACAAGTTATACAAACTGCATTCCTTCTTTTAGAGGGTTGAAAAAACTAACTGATGTGCATTAAAAATAATTCTTGGAATTCTTAAGAGTCTTTCACAGAGGAGGCTCAATATATGTTATATGCCTGGTGCAACTTTATCATCATGTTGAATCAATGGACACAGAAGCCAGGAATTATAGAAAGTCTCAAGTCATGGAGTGCATTTGATCACAGAACAACGCATGTCTTCAAATACTTGTCCCTCCTGCTGGCGTGATATGCCTCCCCAATCAAGCAGCTCAAAGATAGAACTCTATTTCCCTAGTTATTAAAGTCTCATAAATCTTTCTGCATCCTAATTAGCTATTTTTATACTATGGGCTAGCTTACTATATAAAATACTTTTCTAACTGGACCAAGCAAACTAAATCTTGATTTTTCATATCTGTAATGGTATCTAGGTACTTACCATTAATTGGTTCTGGGAAGCATGATTGGTATCAAAAGTGATTAGTATGAAACAAACTGGCTGGAAATAATAGCAAGTCACAGCAGAAACCGATACTGACAAGCTATAGTTTCTGCTTCAAGAGCTATACAGAGTACTAGTACCAGGACAAAATTTCATATAAAAATGCATTGATTACAAAATTTGGCAAGTCTCAAAGTGATCAAGTACCAAGAAATGCCTATATTTTAAAGGTTCACCACAATATCAGCACAAAATAGATGCTCAATGAATAGATGCTCGTGTTCACTGACTGAATAATTTAGAAGGTTTTAAAAAATGTTTTTGAAGTAAACTATTGCAATCTTATAAGCTGTTTCATATCATTATCATCTAACCTTCTGTATGTAAATATTAATAGGTTCAACAGTTCTGGGAAAAAAAGTCAGCAGAGGACCCTTTTCTCTTTTCCATCAAAACCACTGTGCTCTGAAATACTCCCCTAATAAGATTCAACTCAGACTGGATTCTAAAGACACTTCCATATTTAGATGTGTTAAATTTATTTGAATTCCAAAAGCCTTTAACCCAAGTTTGTTTGCTTTCTTACAAGGTAAACCTGACAGCTACCTATTTAAGGACAACATATGGATCTCTCATACCTGCCTAACAGATGCAGTATGTTCTAGTCAAGAATTTTAGAAAAATACATAAGACAATGTACACAAATCCATCCAGCTCTGTGTGGGACAGAAGAAAGATCACAGTCCATTTTTCCCCAGCCGAGAGAACTGTGACCATGCTCACTGTAGCTCCTACTGTGATTAGCTGGAAAACGTAATCTCTCCAAGGAGAAATCTCATTCTTCACAAATATTTGTCTGTGGAACTGGTATTCATAAGTTTCCACCTCCCTGCTTTAAATTCAATCTCAGATGGGCAAACAAATATGTGTTTCACAACAGATTCTTTCTCGTCAACCTTCAGATGATTGGCTTCTTTACAGTTGAACACGGTCAAATCCAAGGAATGGTACATGCAAGTCATCATGGTCACTTCCTTGAGATTCACCATCCTCTTCCACTGCACCCAGCAAAATTTTTGTTTTTATTCTTTTTTCCCCCGGTAATTATCATGAGATAAATTTGTAGGTAAAGAATAAGAGAGAACCTGTAATTGCTAATAAGCTCATTATTACCGAGACAGACACCTGGTCAGATACTGCCATTTAATGACCAAACTAGAAGCTGGCACAAGCAGACACCTGACATTTTGCCTCAGCATGCATCTCTGGCCGGTGATAATTAACCTGAAGGTAAAGGACCAGTCGTTTTCTTAATACAACAAGGTACCTCTTTCAAAGTTGGGGCTCTTCCTGTTTTAATAATCAAAAGGAAAAGACCTTTGGTACTTAATATTTAAACAAAATGTTTAATATTTACACAGTAAAGTTCTTCTTCTGATATTAAACCAGCATTAAGGCAGGGATGGAAATTGGTTTATAATCTCTGACACTAGGCCTGGAGCCTTGTAGTGTAGTAAACAATGTCACTTTTCAGATGGGCACCACCTGCAATGGGTTCAGAAATGTCAACTGTAATTAAACATTTTATTTCAAGGATAATTCATAGGTTATGTGCATGAAGGCTGCTTTCCGCCATGAGAAATTTCAAAGTACTGGGCTGTGTAAATAAGAAGCAGGTTTTTCTTATTATTATTGCATTTAAAAAAAAAAAAACACATGCAAAATGCCTGAGACCTAATTAATATTATTCTTAAACATATGCTTCATATTTTGCAAATATTTTTAAAATCAATTTCATGAATCTTGACTGGTAATGATACCTCTCTATGTTATTAATTACACCCTTTCATTGTAAGAATACTGTCTTGGGGAAAGGATATGGTATGTGGGGATTGGGTCTCATTAACCCTAAAATTTTTTATTTAAAGCTTTTGTTGTTTTAACTGATAGTTTCAGTGGAAATCTGAAGAATATTTATGAGTTTAAAAAGTCACCCAAAGGTGTAAGGGTCAACTAGAACCTCCAGATTCTAACGGGAATTTAGATCGACATTATTCAGTTGAAAAATATGTGTATGTTTGTATCTGTGGATGCATGTAGGAAGAGGGGAAGTGACCCTCATTCTTTCCATAGAAACTCAAATTCAATCATTGTTTTTTTTTTTTTGTAGCAGTTTGTCAGAAACTTACACGATGACATAGAGAATTAGTGTGTACTTCCAAGCCCTCTACACTAATACTCCACATCATTTTTTCCTCAAAACAGAGATTAAGAGAAAAAGGCCATAATTATAAATGCTCTTAAAATTATGAGGCAAACCTGGGTGAGGTTTACATAGTGTTTTTGCATGTAACACAGTCCATCATAAAGATTACTGCTTTCTGGTTAATTCAGCAAAGAAAAAGAAAAGATAGTCTGCTTCTTTCTTCCTTTTCCTGTGCTTTTGGCATTAGTTCATAATTCTCCTCATCCCTACCTCCCCAGTAGGGGGGATTGAAGCCAGGACCTTTTCACCGAGTTACTCTACTCCTTTCTTTAAAAAAAAAAAAAAAATTTTTTTTTTGGAGGCAAGTTTTTACTAAGTTTCTGAATTGTTCAGCCGGACTTGAAGTTTTGGTCAGACTGCCTCAGCTTCCCAAAATACTGTGGGAATTGTAAGTGTGCACCACCACATGTGGCTTGGCAAATATTTTGTGACCGATTTCATTTACCAAAGAGAAGTCCTATGTGCATGAACAGACTTAAACACTGGTTAAGGAGTTTAATAAGGAATTCAGAGGCCACTCCTCACAGGTGGGCATCCTAGGGAGAAGCAAGTAAAGCCATGCACATAGAACAAGCACTCTTCCATTCACAAAACATTAATTTTGGTCATTGGGGAAAACTGGTAATTAATATCAAAATACAAGCAACATGAATTCTAAATCACCATTCCAAAATGAATGTAATATGGATATATTCATGTCCATATTACAGAATGGAAAATTCTGATTTTTTGGAAATATGTCTACAAAAGCTATATAAAACTATGGGAAGGGAAATGACACATTAAGAGAAATGCTATATATGTACATACACACATTAAATTCCTTAAACGATATTATGTAGAAAATATGGCAACAATGAGTTAGAATAGTAGAGCTGTAGATAATAAGTTTTCAAATTTATGTAATATGATCATATGATTCTAATGATTAAATTCTGTGTCCAATAAGAAGATAGTCACTTTGGGGAATTTAAAGGTCTAAAGTATACTTGTTTGTTGAACCACAATAACAAGTTGATTTTAGGAGCTGGGTCAAAGAAAATTTGAATTTCTTTGTCTGTACATCTCACATTCAGCATGCAGAGAATGGTCCATGAGGAGTGTTGGCAAAATTAGAGCAAGGAGACCACAGCATTGGAATGGCTGCTAGGTCCAAAACTGGAACTTCATTAAACTAATTCCAGATACTAAATGGATATTTTCTTCCTCTTCCTGTTTTAAAATACTGCCATGGCTTCCAGACGGAAGAAAGGCAAAGTTTTTTTCATCTAGCCATCTCCTATCTCGGCTAGGAACTAGGCAAAGCAATGGTTTCGGTTGGGTTGGTAGCTGTCGTAAAATAGGAATATGGCTTATGCAATGTATTTCAGTTGCATAAACCCCTGCTAAGTTAGGCCATTCATACATGTTAGATTTTCAAAGTGTTTTCCAACTCAGAAAGGAAAAGAGGTGTGTGTAAGATCACAAAGCTCATAAATGGCAGAAGTGGCAAAATGGCACAAATGATCAGTTTGATTGTCTCATCAGCTTTCAAGACATAGGTATAGATCTATATAAATATATAGATATATTGATCTTGAATAATCAATTGTATTTCTCATGTGACTTAAAGAGCAAAGTATCTCATTTACCTTTTTAGCTTGATATGATCCCACCCCCTCAAAAAAAAAAGAATTATTTTGATGAAGCTTCTACAGCGACAGTGCCAAAACTTGGACAAGTGAGACAAACCTGGTGAGCTAACCTTCCAGTCTTAGGAGTGAAGAGGTACAGGGTTCTAGCTGGAGGTCTTTGGCATGCTCAGGTGAAGGGCATGGCAGTCATGGAAGATAATAAGGGAAAAAAGATCCTTCCCTAGAGCCTTTTCCATTACCTACTGAGATGGGAAAGCTCAGAGGATGAAGCCTAACATTCCATACCTGATCAAATAATAGGAATTCATTTAGAACAAATGCAATATTAAAAGCTACTTTTTGGGCCACAAAATTAATTGATTAACTTTTCCCTCTACAAATATATTACTGAAACTTTCTCGCTGCACCAACTCTCCAAACAAAATTAATGGTTTTGTTTTGAAAATTAATTTAGATATTAAAAAATTATATTTTCCACCAAGATCTCAGCTACTCAGATTAAATATTAACCAAAAGCTGTCTTCTGCTTAAATAGAATTTAGCCTTTGAAGTGTTTTTATTAATCTCTTCTGATGTAGGTGCTTGAAATTCTATGAGAGTGCTGCTGCCACCCGTTCTGTGCATCACTTACTGTAATTTATTTTCAGAACATAATTCTATTTATAAATGAAAATCCTATTAAAAGAAGACAAGAAAAATTAGTCCTAGACTTCGCATTGGTAGAGTAGAAACAAAATGAGCGGCCTAACCTGAAGTGACATTTACAAATTACCTGTTAATTTAAACCGGGTTGAGGGATGACAGAGTTTAGTCAGACTGACAGGAAGTACCGAAGGCATGACAGTTGAGTCTGGAGTGGTCATAAAGCTCTCGCTGCTGCCACATTTATCTGTGCTCCTCACTACCCCACCACCTCCCCCAAAGCTCCCTGCCTAGTAAATAATATATTTGTAAAAATACTTACATTTTTGGCAAACCTGTGAGTAAAGGTTATGCACAGCCGGAGGCTCTCCTCCTTTGTTCGGGAGGAGAAAGTCACTTATTAAAAATGGCTTCTGGCATTAGTCATGTGAGTGCCCACCGTCCAACTGTTTAAGCTCAAATATCGGTAGCGTCCTTCTTGAGTGTCTTCAATTAAGCATGAGGGCCCGCTGGGCCACACACAGCTGACTACCTATATTGGGCATATAGATCTATACTCCTCCCTCAACCTACTCCCAGGGATTTTTCTGAAAAAGAAACCTGCTGATTCTTTTATTTTTTTATATGAGATTTTTGCAGTATAACCTGCAAAATTGTCTTTAAATAAAATCTTAAAACAATAATATTTTAGAAGGAAGTCTCAGAGGGAAGCAGAATTTTAGATTTGGATTTAGTTGAATTTAAATTACTGCCAGCCAGAATAAATATCTGGAGACACTACGCACATCTGAATAGTTTAATAATTAGAACTTATTTTCAGGCCATGCTCAGTTTACCAGGAGGTGTATCTTTCTGTCTAGCGAAGCTGGTTCCCAGCAGCAGCAACAAGAGCTACACTTGCTCACAGAATGCACGCGCATACCCCATGCAAAGCACACACAATCGTAGTCTTATCTTAAAAAAAAAAAAGTGGTATTTATTTTTTAAGTGGGATACCATTTTGAGATTTATAAATTAATGACAATCAAAACATTTAAATAAAATATAGTAACACGGGGCCCGGTATATAGCTCAGCAGCACAACACCTACCTGGCAAGTGTGAGTTAGATTCCCGGAACCAAAAAACTTTAAAAATAAGAAAGCATAGTAATATTAGGATACAAATGAGACCCTCTTTTTCATTCTTACATGTATAACAATAAAATACCCCGTCATTTCATCTGCCTGCATCCTCATTAAAGTTCTTGTCCTCTTTGGCCTTCTTTAAATGAGTTTCTCTATTGCAGGACACAGCATATTGAAAGGAAGTGCTGCATGCTTCCTTCTTGTCCTCTCATTCTGGAATTTGACAGACTGTGCAGAGGTAATTCTGTGAAATGAAAGTAACTGCTGGAAATATTCACACCCTGATCTTCAGAATCATCACCCAGCTTCTAGTAGCTCTTCCATGCCAGACAATTGTTGAGTTTCAGTCACTTCTCTGAACACATGCGTGTTTGCATTTGTAGAGAAGATGACTGTAAGACTCAATGAACCATTAGTGATAGCTTTAGAACAGGAATGTTACCAAAGTAAGAAAGCATTTTATCTTGAAATTTCATCCAATGTTCAAGATTTTGTGTCATTTGACATCTGGAAGTCAGATGTACTTTACTCCACACTAGCTCAATCAGAATAATCACACGAATAACTGGTATTTCTCTGTAAGAATCCATTTTTTCAACCTAGCTGGATGAGAATCTGTCACATTTTTAAGTCTTTTCCATGCAAACCCTATGGTGTTTATTATCAAGTCTTTAAAAGTTAAGAAAATTTAAAAATAAAGTTCAGAAAGTGATAACCAAGAGAAATATTTTTACTTTTCCTCCCCCACTCTAGAAGCGCCTTAGGAGAATTTCTCCCAACATCACTTACTACAAAAAAAGAAAATCAAAAACTCCCTTTTCCTGTATGACATGCAAAGGAGTGTTTTATACTAAATGTTACTTTGGAGTTTTTCTTCAATCTGGGTTTAGAGATAAATTATAAATTATCTGTGTCTTAGACTCTTCTGTCACATTGCTGTCAAGAAGCATATGCCTGTTTGGACAATCTTGGTTATTTCTCCAAGATTTATGAAATGTTACTTTCCTCTAAGATTGATATCCACGTCCTTATTCAGTATATCAAGGGCATATGATAATGATAGCGATCAATGTTATTTTAACACTGCACAAAGGCCAGGTGTCAAGGCCACCACTTCATTAGACAACAGGACTATTGATTATTAACTAGAGACTGGCTAAAATCGAAATACCTGTACAATCTTCCCATGCCAAAAAATTATTGGTGGGGGAGCAGATTATATAATCTGTCAACCACCATGAAACTCTCAAAACTAAGCAGAGAGGGTATGAGGAGTTTTTCAAAACACACTTCAGAATAAGCAGTTTCTCCTTTACTTCCCCTGATCCTCTCTTATCCTCCCTCCCAAAGCGGAAATCATCTTAGACTTACAACACTGCTCAAGGTTGACCTTATGATAAAAATGTCTCCCTTCTACCAATATACACATCATTGTTTAGCTGGTCCCAATATTTTTTTGCATGCCAATTTTTCTGATACCCATTCTTTTGCCCTGAGCTATAAGCTATGAGATTTGTACACTCTTTATTCAGGTGTTAAAGAGGCCTCTGTATCCTGCAATTGTATATTTGGACTTTGAAGCAATTTCCCCATCGTGTCTGCCTTAATTGGACCATGCTTTCTAATCAACATAATTCCCCCCAACCAGCCTTCTATGTGCATGCACTTAGAAAAAATTAAGTAGATTAAAGGGAGGACACTGAAGAAGAAAAAAAAAAAACCTAAACTACTCAAAACAGTGATTTGAATACTTCCTAATGGAGCTCTAAGAACTCATCCTAAGTAAAGCAAACACCACAAGGCATGTGGAAAACTTATTAGTGAGGACCAAAGCAGACGTTTATTGCCTAGAGGTAGAAAGTCCACTAATCTTCCTGTTAAACCTCTGTTTTCATTTCCTTCTCAACTAACCTCACCATGGACCAAATTCATCACTGCCTTAAGTCTCCAACTGCTAGTGAAATCAAAGAAGTCTGGGGAACAGTAAATGGAATCCTGTGGGAATTAGTTTCCCCAATTCCTCTCTATGCTGTCAAAGATCATTCTGAATTGTTGAAATGTCTGGACCGTGGTCCCGTGTAATGTTCACTGAAGTTTTGCTTCTCAGAGCAAGTTGTGAAGCCATTATCGGTGGTTTTGAGGAAGAAAACAAGATCCACTCCTACTGAGCACACAGATGATAATCTATAACTAATTGTAACATATGCAAGTCAAGAATTGATTCCTTTTGACATTGTCATTGTTACAGCAAATGGTTTTGTTCTTCAGTAAACTCTTTGTGTATATACTCGCCCCACTAGGTCTCAAGATCTAAAACTACTTCTTATACTATCAGTGGTTATAAATGGATTTGGGTGTAGTTGTTAAGCCAGTTTCAAAAACCTCCTTATTGCTGCCTTCAGTGTAGTCCTATTTAATAAGATAAAACTCACTTATGCTGTCCTGTTGTTTTATTATCTCTGACTTGACACCTCTGGTCCTCTATGAGAGGCCTCTACTGTAAGCCATAAAGCAGTACCAACTGTTGCTTCTTCCCTGAATTGTATGGTACAATTAAATTATGATGTATACTTGCATTTTAATGTTATATTTATCACTGTACACATGCCCAAAGGCTTTAGCAGGAGCGACATTTTTTATATCTTGAAAAAAAATACATATTCAAAACATGAGTTTTTGAAACACAAGAAAATTCCTTTGGTAGTTTTCCTCTTTTTTCAAGACAAGAGTAAAGTCAAAATTTTCCCTAGGCTACTTTATAAAGCATTAGGTCAATTTGAGAAGATTTTTTCTTTCTTAAAAAAATCTTTTGATGATTATTCTGTTTTTTTTTTTTACATAAATCATATATATGTGATGGTCTATTTCAATTCAGTATGTCAGGTCCATGATATTTATTGAGTTCTTTCTATTCCTCAAAAAATTTATTTTCAAATGAAGATTGAAAACAAAAAAATATATAAAATTATATAATATTAATTAGGCTTTCAAAGACATTGTTATCAAGCTTGGTCTGTGTAGTGAGGGAAAAAAATAGAGAAGGAGAAAATGCATTTGAATTGGATTTTCAAAAAAATGTACGGATTTACCAGAGCAAAAGGTAGAAATTTTAGCAGGTAGAATTACACAAGCACAAACTCAGAAACATTCATTACTGAAGGCTGGAGATAGGTAATAGGTAACAGGGCTTCACAAAGACAGAGCTGATGAGATAATTTCTGATCGGCAGCAGTTTGGAGACTGTGTTAGTCAGCTTTGTGTTTCTATTACAAAATTCTTGAGACAATAAATTTAAAAGGAAAAGAGGTTTGTTTGTTTCAAAATCTTGGATGATTTAGTCTGGGATTCATTGGCTTCATAGCTTTTGGGCTTATGGTAAAACAATGTGTAATGGCAGCAGTACATAGAAGCAGAGCCTGCCCACCTTGTGGCAGTTAGGAAATAAAAAAGGAGTGGCCGAGTTGCAATATTCCCAGGGCACACCAACAATAAACTCACTTCTTCCCACTTAGCTCCACATCCTAAAAATCCCACCACCTCTCAAAAGCACCGTGGGCTAGGGATCAAACCTTAAATCTACAAGTCTTTGGGGAACATTCACCACCCTAACTAGAGAAGCCACACATTTCAAATTAAGAAGTTTGAGGTTTTTAATTTATAGCTTGTGTCTATTAGAGAGTTATGGGAACTGAGAGATTAGGTTGGGGTGCAGAGGTCACAAAGAAGAGTAGAATATTGAAGACAATCTAATAAAATCATGCATACTAGTTAAATATTATTGATTCACTAAACAAATTTAATTCAGCTTCACAATTATACTACTACAGGTAAGTTACAACTCAGTTGAAAAAACAGAAACCATTCTAAATGTTTCCTACAGAAAAAGAATTTGGCACAAGGAGTATAAGACTTATAATCTGTTGGAAAGGCTAAGAGACAGAGAGACAGGAAAAAAGACCAGGGAAGCCACTACTGTTCAGGAAACCAGAAGACGAGAATATTTAAGGACATTTTCACTGAGGCTCTCAGCCGTCTCCATGACCCAAATTTTCCTAAGAAATTGCAGAACAACACCCAGAATCCTCTAGAAAAGTCTTGTTTCTGTCACCTGCTACAACCCAGACATCTACCTAATGGTATTCAGAAGCAATAACCTTCTGATTCTCTTTTGCCTTTCAGCCCTTGAGCAACTGTTTTCACTAGTAGAACCTAAAACAGAATCATTTCTGCAGATATTTTAGGGTGCTCTTATGCCTCAAGCCCCTGTAATACAGTAGTGAATGAATGATGGCAAATGGATTGAGATGCCAAGAAGGGACAACCTGGCACATTGTACAAGAAAAACCAATTCTTAAATATTATTTAAATGGTCTTAAATATGCAGCTTTAAAATGCATTGATAAGATCAAACAACAACAATATTATCCATAGGAGACAGAGAGACAGAGAGAGAAAGGGAGAGCGACAGACAGAAAGAGAGAAAGAGACAGAGAGAGCCCAAGAACTTCAACAGTCATATATATATATATCCTTTTCTAGTTTCCCCAAGTTCCTCCAGTTCAGGTGCACTTGAACTCAGAAAGCCAACCCTTGCACACTTACTGTCTTCTGACTGCAGTCTTCATTAACTCAGTCTCAAAAATCAATCTTGATGTTTCACAGGAATTTTAAAGGTGTTAGAGGCAGAGAAAATACTTAGTTCTGCCAAAATGCAGGTAGGATCATACCCTAAGGAAAATGCTCCATATGAGAATGAGAGTGGATTCCAGTTGAATTCAGCTTCTTCAGCAATATAGGAAAAATCCATCAAATAAATATTTTAGCTCTAAGCAGAGAGAGAGAGAGAGATTATTGCACCATAAATTATTGCCCCTGACTAGGTCTCCAGGCTCAGCCTCCACCCCTCTGCCACCTGTGGTATACTGAATCTGCCATGTCCTTCTTTCAGACCTTCTTAACATAGGTTCTACTTCAGTCACCAGACAAGTCTTTGCCCCTCCTCTGCATCTGGTGGGCAGGTCAGCTCCTATTCATCTGTCAAATGTTAGTTTCCATGGGTGGGGTAGTCTCCTGCTCATCAGTGAAGATTTCTGTCACCTCCCTCTTTATGATTTATACTTTTTCTACACAGAATTTGCCCAGTGTAATCACATAATTATGTGCATAATTTATTGTTAATTATTTGTATTTTTGTCTCTTCCAGTAAATTTTACAAGGGTTGTGACCTCTGTTTGTCTGGCTTATAATTGCATCTTTAGAGTCTGACACAGTCTATCATAGTAGATACTCAGTAACTCTTTGTTAGGAGAGAAGGAAGAAATAGGGAAGGAAGGAAGGAAGGAAGGAAGGAAGGAAGGAAGGAAGGAAGGAAGGAAGGAAGGATGTAAGGAAGGACACGACAGGGAGGGAAAAATGAACAGTATCTGTGTGTCCACTACCACGACCATCTTGCACAGTGGTTTTTCTCTTATAAATAAACTCTTTATTTTCCTGAAATTTTCCCTAAGCTATAAGACCATTAGAATCTACTGAGTTCCTTCTATTCAATTTGTTCCAAAAAAAAAAAACACTATATTTCCAAATAGAATCACCTAATTCCATTTCCTAGGGCACCTGAACTGAAGTCTCACATTCATTGGGCAAAATGCATGAAAAGGAGATCACCACTTTAGAAATGGATTTTTTGGAAGTGAGAGGATGGCAAGTCTCAACCAGATGGAAACCAGAAGCCATACCCTTGGGCTTCGTGTTGAATTCCACCATTAGAGAAACACGAGGATCCGGCCTCTAATCCAGAAATAAGAACGCGTTTTACGCGGTCGCAACACCCTCTTCTCTTTCGACTTCTCATCTGTGGCAGCTGCATCTTCAGAGTGGCAGTTAACCAAAAATGGGTGAAATTAGCAGGAAAATACACTTATCTGCATGCCATCATCTAAAATAGGCCACGGGATGGGGGGAGGGAGGAACATCTGGATCCAAAAATAGTGTAGACTGTAGCCAAAAGAAGTTGGGGTGCTACTTTTTAAATGTATTGTCAATAGGTAATTGTCACATGACTCCTGCTTTCATATATAAACAAATCAGAGATCCAAATGAAAAATCCAGCACTTAGGGACATCATTTGGATGTTTAATACTCCCTAAGGATTCTCAATTCCTTGAAGCAATGAGTGAATCACAATAAAGCATGCGTGCACCATTTTCATTCCTGACATATAATCTTGTTCTAAAATGGACTGTTATCTAAAGAAGATGATATCTATTTTTACCAGCTCAAAAGTGACATTTTAAGAGTTCAGAACACCTCAGCTTGTATATATTCATAAACACATGAAAATTAATTTTGTGCTATTCTTTGAAACTTTGAAACATGGCAAACAACAAAATTGGCACCGCTTTTCTGTTATTCTTTTCAGCGTAAATGGAATAAATACAATTAGCAATGTGGCAATTTTTCTACCCCTCAACGGCTGAATGTTATCACTGTATATAGCAATATAACTAGAAGACAGAGATGTGGATGATCAATTCGCTGAGCAATCTCACAAGATCCAGTTTAATACACAAGTATTAAAGAGAAGCCACACACACACACACACACACACACACACACACAGCAAAGTTGATTGGATGAAAGTAAAGGACAGAGGTCAAAAACCTGTGCTTTAAAGACAAGAGTGCCTATATCTATCTTTACAGCTCTGTGAGTGACCATAGTACATACACCTCTAAGCAGGTCTTTTATTCCTCCCCTCTTATGCCTCAATTCTCACACCTGCAAAATAGGACTAGCAATATTATCTTCCCAACAATTGCTGGGAGCCTGAAATGAGTTAGTCAATAAAAAGTAGAACAGTCACTGGGAACACAGTAAGCTATTGGTAAACATGATGAGCTCATCCCAGGGAGATATTCTAAAGCCGAGATGCCCAACCTCAACCCTCAGGCCATGGAGAATAGCCTTGGTCAGGAATCAGACCACACAGTGGGAAGCAGAGTAGCAGGCAATCAAGAGAACTTTATCTGTATTTACAGCTGTTCTCCATCCAATACTAGCATCGATGCCTGTGCTCTGTTCCTGTCAAATCAGCAGCACTGGATTCTCACAGAAGCATGAACCTTACTGCGAGCTGAGCTCATAGTAAGGGATAACTCAGGGATCTATGTTATATACTTCTTTGAATAACCCCAAAATCATACATTCCTCCTGATGCCCCTGAAGTAGAAAAAAAGTTGGTGACTGCTGTGCTAAAGCCTGTATTCATCCTCCAAAACAAGCGTATTGCATATTTATGAGCATCTTTGGATCATTTCATTCAGTCTTAGGTGCCATATATTTTCATAAATATGCCCTGAACAACAAATCTGTGTTTATTATTTTCGGCCACAAATAAGGGTTTGTCTAAGAAAGTTTCTGAGAAGGGCCAAAAAACAAATGTTTTAAGCTTTACAAATTTCTCATTCTGCTCTTGCAGCATAGGAACAACTATAGGCAACACTTTTTATTTGTACTGGAGATCAAACTCATGACCTTGTTCTTGCCAAGCAAGTGCTGTGTCACTGAGTTATATCTCCAGCCCTATGCAGTACTTAATAAATAAATGTGGCTGCATCCCAACAAAACTTTATTTACAAACAGAAAGTGGACTGAATTTAGCTTCCAGGGGATAGTATGCTTGCTTTATTACCAGATTCTTCAAATGAACTTTTTAACATAAGTTTCCTAAATGAAGAGATTTAGAAAAAGTGGGATTTAAATCACTGTAGTTATTAATCCAGCTTTGTACATGTGAGTGACATTATACCTCAATCTTCCATGGCAATTAGGAAGACTCAGTTTTCTCAAAAAAACAAGCAAACAAAAACATGGGACTCATCCCATTTGACTCATTAAAAACATTAGTCTACCGTTTAATAAATGTTTACTTTGGAGCAACATTTCAAATGAATGCGGACTGTCTCGTTTAATAATAGTTATGGAAAATTCCAACAGCAACGCTTTCTGAATAGATCCATATTGTTTACTTCTTCCCACTTCCACCAATGCCATCATGATCAAGGGCACTTTCATCCCTCAACTGGCTTACAATCTAGATTCTTATGCATCTCTCCACTTCTACCTTATCTACCTGCAGTTCATCCTCAAATTAAGTGCCATAAGTCTCCTATGAACTGTATCAGATTATGTCACTTTTCTCTCCAGACCCTTCAGAGACTTTCTCACTGAAAGTAAAAGGCAAACATGTAAGAGTAGCCTGTCAGTTGTCCCTAATATCTCTGGCCTCACATCTCACCACTGTCTCTGTCTGTTCCGTCTGAGTTTCCAGCCCTATGGGTCTTGACTTACTCTTTTTAAGTGCTCAGAGATTAATCTTCCCCACTTACAGGTCTTTGCCTAAATTCCATTTTCCCATTGAAGCTACTCTGAAACAATCTTGTTTCTAATGGCACCTCCATCATTACTGCTTTTCTCCTCCTTCTCTTCTTTACTTTCTACATTGCCTTTACTATATGTGTTACTCTTTTGTGTGCTTCCTCCCACTAGAGAAAAAGGTAAAGGGACTAGGACTTTTCTTCACTTCTGGATCTCCAGCACCTAAAATAATGCCTGCCACATTGTAGGTAGCTTATGGATATTTTCTGATTGAATGGATTGGATGTTTCCCATGTGCTGAGTACAGTAACAAATACTTCAAAGGTATTGTCTTCTTTCTCAAATGAGAAACCAAAGTGCTAAAAGGTGAAATTAATTGCCCCCAAGCACATCACAAGTAGTGGATTCCATGCACTTGAACGTAGGCCACTAGGCCAGACTGTATTCCCAACAAGCACACTATACTGTCCGTATTTAATCCTCACTTCTCTTGGAAGGAGGGTCTATGAATTACTCTTGGTATATACACATGGGAAGTGAAACCTGATTATATTAAGTAACTTTCCTAGCATCGTCCAGTCTATAAATTGAGATACTAAGGCTCAAACCATAGCCAGCTAACTGAAAACATGGCTAAAATTAGTCATAGCTCTTAACACTCTGAGATGTGATGGACTCTGACAAAGGAACATAATACAGTTCTATAAAGAGAGCCTTTTATACATAACTGGGTTCAAGGTAATCATTTAGAAAGCTTTTATGCCACCTCTCACTGGATGTAGCCTGTTCTCCACAGGTTCTCTCAGGACTGAAAGTTGCCAGACAACATCAATAAGCCTGGAAAAAGATACTGTCACCATCCCCACTGCAGCAGAAAAAAAAAGGAGGGGGGAGCATGGTAGACACCCTTATATGAGGTAGAGGATAAACTTAAGCATTCAAATTCAAAGTTTGGCCAGCTGGACCCCAGGTTCCTAAATTCAACTTCAGTTGCCTAGAGTTAAGGTAGGTCAGATGTGAAATTCAAGAAGGACTCAAAAAGGGGGACAATGTGTATAGCAAAATTAACAACTCCACTTACAGCACAAAAGAAAGCATTGCCCCTCACTAGAGTCAAGTCAGTGCCTCTACTGTATCAAGGGAAATCGCTCAGCAAAGATGAGAAGGAAAAGCCGAAGTATGGGTGTCCAGAGTGAGCTAAGTAAATCCAAACAAAGGGGACAAACACATGCAAGAACTGGGGTTTTGATTCCTGGAAAAATATGAAAAAGAAGAGACCACGTGGAAATTCTAATGTTTAAAAAAGACATCGATAAGCACAAATGTTTTATCTCATAATTTATAAAAAATGCTGGTTTACAAGAAGGCTATAAATACTAAGAACGTGCTACTACTTGCATTTTAAAGCGGTTAAAATTACAACAATGCATCAAGAAGTATCACAAAAGACCTGGAATTTTAATAATTTGGAGAGGGCTTCTGCTGCACAAAGGCAGGGAGAGGGATTAGATTCTTGATATCCAGTTCTCATCACACCAGGAATCTCATATTAATGTTTGTTAGGAAAAGGAATCCACCATAATTCCTGCAGCCTTAATGTTGAACAGAAATGTCAATATGTTTTATTCAACCTTTTATTTTTCTTCATAAGGTAAAAATCTGACTGTTATATCTCAGTACATAATAACCCTCAAAAAGTCTAAAAGAGACAAAAATATATATTTGTATTTTATAATTATTTGATAATTGCTAACTCTGTATCAGGACCCAGAATGCCTGACTATAGCTACTGCTACATATAGTATTTTACATGTGTGTGAATATTTATATAAAACATACACACAAAATCATTTAAAATATTTCTGAAAAGGTTAAGAAAATGAAATAGTATAAAAATCTAATGTGATTTTAAGTGCTACACGTCAAAGAATGCTTTAAGCAGATTCCTTGGTGTCTAGATATATAGATACGTACACAATGAGGATACATATATAATAAAAGGCAGTCACAAAATTTCAGCAATTGGACAATGATGAATAGAAATAATTTGATTAGAGCTGTAACCTTTGCAGCCGAAGAAAGCTTTTAAAAAATCCTCAAAGCTAAACTCAATACTTGGGACTAGGGGGAGAGATAGGAGGTTTTAAAAATATTTTATTAAAGTTTCATAATGCAGAATGCTGCTCTGGAACTGTTCAGAAAATATGGGCCGTGTCTTTGCTATTATCTACAGCCACAGCCACAGTGCACACACATGCACACACACACACACACACCTCTAAATGGAATTTGTCACTATAGGATATTTAAAATCCAGACTTGCTGCATTTAAAATGTATGGAATTTATTTTTAAACCAGCCATATCTGAATTCAATGCCTTATATTTTGAGTTTTAATTCCAATCATGCTAATTTTAAGTCACAAACATATATCTGCCGGTAATGAAGGTTGTTTAATTAGGTCCAGATAAAATAGCTCCAATTCTGTTTCTGATCCACCTGTCAAAGCAAATCAGTCTTTTACATGGCTAAAAAAAAACAAATTAGACTAGCTGATGACTTTTTGAATATTCAAGTAGACACACCGAGGATAAATCCAAACAGAACTTGTGACTGAACAAAAGCTTGAAACGTGACCTCAGAGATAAAGATATCTTATTCTGCCAAAAGCAGAATTGCAGGCCAGGTCCCCCCACTAGTATGAAGTCAAGGACAGAGTGCTAGGAAGTAATAAGAATAATAACCAAAACAGAAGAGTACATCACTACAAGAAATAAAATCTGTCACTGCTTAAGGCAATGTAGCAGCTCAATGTAAGGCAAAATAAACACAAACAACGATGAAAATTGTAATGGAGAGGGTCAGTTTACAATTTTATCTGCCAAGGAAATTCAAAAGCAAGAGACAAAACATTCTAACTCATAGTGTATAAACTTCCCACAGTTACCATGTGTATAACTTCTGCAGATCATATAAGATAGAAAAACTGTATCACAAGTCTACTATGAATACTTTTATTGAGAGTGTGTTTGCATTATACATCTATTTTTCTTTTTTATAAAGCATAGTATAGGCCCACGTAAGGCCAGGGGTAAAGTTTTTGTAGTCGGAATAGTGATCATGTGGACAGGACACTATCAACAGGAGGCTACAAAAGAGAGGAGAGAAAGAACTGGAAATTTAGTCCTGGGAGGATGGCTGGGAGTCTTTACAGAATCCTCAGCACCCAACTGACACGTGGTTTCATCCAGAGACAACATGTGGGTTGGAGTCGTAGTCAGGGCAGCTGTTGAAACTGACTCTTCTTCTTCATCACTGCATTCAGAGGAGTTTTTTGTTTCAGAAAACAGACTTGCTCAATTCTGTTATTCTCAAGTTGCTTAAACAAGAGACACAAGATGATAATGTCCGATGTATAAATTTCACAAAAGACAGGTAGAGATATATAGATACATATGTTTTACCTGAATATTTCAATGAGGATAAGGTAAAAGCCAAATGGAACAACTGAGTATCAATTTTGAACAAAATTAATCCCAGTCTTTCCCTCGCTCCACTCACAAAATTACCTCAAAAAGGATAAGAGAACTAAATGCAAATATGAAACTATGATATTCTGTACAAAAATAGAATAAAATCTTTGCAGCCTTGGGGTAGGTAAAGATTTTTAGATTAAGGTACAAAACACATGACCCACAAGACAAAAGTGATATTTTAAATAATAAAGGTCTTCATTCTTCTAAACATACCATTAAGAAATAAAAGACAAGACAAAAATATTTGCCATTATTGTGCCTGACAAATATGACAAAAAAGTTTTTTAAATGGGCACAACAGTTGCATAAACACTTCACAGAAAGCTGAAATACCAATGGCTAATAAGTACATGGAAAGTTTATCACTAAAAAATTATCACAGGATTTTTGTCATTTGCAACAAATTGAATTTAAAACCACAGTTATATACCACTTAACACATGTTAGAATGGATAAAATTAAAAGCACTGGCAATAATTAGTCTTGGCAAGGATTTATTTGAAACAACTGGAATTCTCATATTGCTGGTATGAAAAGGCACAAACACTTTGGGAAACAACGTAATACTTTCCTTTAAAGTTAAAAATACATTTTCTAACCCAGGTGCAGTGGTGCATACTTATAATCCTAGTACTCTGGGACACTGAGACAGAGAGATCATAAACTGGAGCCCAGCCTGGGAAACTTAGTGCGATCCTGTCTACGAATTTAAAAATAAACAAACATACAAACAAACTGGCAAGGAATGTAGTTCACTGCAAAGGGCCTAGATTCAATCTTTAGTATCACAACCACCACCAACAACAACAACAATAATAATAATAACTTCTTGACTCAAAAACTAGAAGTAGTTAAGTGTCTGTCAACAGAATATTACCCAAGGAAGAGCAAAAGCCACATTATGAGACAGAGAAATGTTTCTATATCTTAATTGTGCTAATAGCTATAAGGATGTTAAGTGCTAAAACTAACTGAAACATACTCCAAAATGGGTGCATTTTATTACATAAATTGTGCATCAACAAATATGAATAATATTAGAGTTGAAAACACTTTAGAAAACCCTATGTTATGCCTGTTATATTGTAAGAAAGAAATTTGAAGCCCAGGGACCTTCAGTATCCAGTTGAAACAGCTAGTTGGTACTAGAACTGGGCCCAAAATGCTATCTGCTAAATCCCAGGCAAATACTCGGTACAACAGCTATTCTTTTACTTAACTATAGAATTAACTTCAGTGGGATTTAACGTAATGACCCAGAGATTGGAGATTTTACTGCATTTAAAGTTATGAAATTGTGCTTCATTAGAAACAATTATGATAACACTGATGGAGCTGGTGAAGATAATTTTGCCTATATAAATTTTATTCCTTCTTTTTAAAAATAGATCTCAATGTCTATTTATTTGTTCCCTACTGTCAATTAATATACCTGCTCCACAAGCACTGTGTGACCCAGGTCTTTGGTCCTCATTGTCTTATACAGTTGCTGCTAGCTACCTGTGGCTCCTGGGTTAGAATTCAAAATGTGGCTGGTTCAATTTGAGAGGTTTTATATATATATATATATTTTTTTTTTTTCCAGTACCAGGGATCAAACTCACAATGGCATGCTTGCAAGGCAAGTGCTTATGCCACTGAGCTAAACCCCCAGCCCCAATTTGAGAGGTTATAAGTGTAAAATATGTATTCTTTCACACTCTTTAATTAAAAGAAAAATTTCCAAAGAGTTAATTAATAATTTTTTATTTCTGTTCAAATAATAAAATTTAGTGTATTGATGAAATAAAATGTATACCTAAATTAATTTCCCCTTTTTAAATATTTTTAATATCATCACTAGAAATTTTTAAATTTCATACATGATTCACATAGTAATATGTTTCCACTGAACAATGTTGGTTAAAACAATTATCCATATTGACTTATTTTTAGAAATGCATATGCCAGGTTACACCAGAATTGACTGTGCCTTCAACAGATTGCCTTGTATAAACTACTGTACATTTCTAAGAGCAGTTTTGCAGTCAGCATCTTCTTTGGTCTTAGAAGATAACACCATCATCATCATCTTAAGCAAACTGAGACTTAAAGAGGCTAAGTTCACTTCCCAAGGACAAATTAATAAATTGACAGTACGCAGTTCAACTAGGTTGCTTGACTCCAAGGTCCCCTTTTCCCCTTTTCATTGCCACATCCTCTATCCACCTGAAAGGTCATCTTTTGATGTTGAAGGTAACAAAATCAATAGGAATAGAGACAACTGTCACTAGATCCCTATCCAGAAACCAATCCACCTAAAGGGTGATTTCAGGCATACTGTTGATGAGACTGATTTACATTCCAAATGCTACCAGATCATCCAAAACACAGGGTCACTACTTACAACACTGACACAGAAGCACTTAAAGAATAGCATGGGAGAAATGAAGTACTGGCAAAATGGCTAAGGTTTTTTGGAAGGCGTTGATACAAATATATTTTTTAAGAGGAGAAGGTTGGATAATAAGGAGTTTTTAACTCTAGAACTGTTCATTGGAGAGTTAGATTCTATCCAGTGGACCCAAGAATAAGGATCCCCAGGAAGATGTTTTCTATAACTAACTAGAGTGGGAAAAATTCTTTATTTGGATGATATTGCATTCTATAGCCTCTAAATTTCTAAGGTTATATATTTGCTTTCCTAGATGACCAGTTTCGGAATTAAATAAATACTTCATAAAGATGTAAATTAACAGGCATATTTTTGAATAAAAATAATTAAATTCTACATTCTGGATTCTGCCTTAGCTTACACATGGTTGCCCTGAAAACAGTAATAAAATTGACTTAAAAAAAAAATCTAAGGCAGAGTACCAGGGCCCAAATCGTTACCAAAATACATATACCTTGAAATATGGCCTTAAAACATCAACAGATGACACTTTTCATGGCTTTTCCTATAAAAGAAAGTACAATAATTATGGCCACAAGTGTTCTGGGTTTAACAGAATGGCTCTGGTTCCCAAATGTTTTCTCATTGTCTTCATGAGAAACTAACTTGCAATAGATTCAATATTTATGTTCTCTCAAGTTCACTTATTGAGGCTCTAACCTTTAATGTGAGAGTGGTGGATCTTTGGGAAGTAATTAGGTCATGAGCATGAACTCTCATGAATGGAATTAGTGCCCTTTCCAAGATAAGGTATATGGGGCATAGAGTCAGTCTCTCCCCTCTCCCCTCTCCCCTCTCCTCTCTCTATGGAATTAGTGCCCTTTCCAAGACAAGGTATGGGGCATAGAGTCAGTCTCTCCCCTCTCCCCTCTCCCCTCTCCTCTCTCCCTTCTCCCCTCTCTCCTCTCCTATATCTCCTCTCCTCTCTCCTTTCTCTCTTCTGTCTCTCCTCTTCTCTGATTTGTAGGAGCACAAGAAGGTTACCCAGGTGGAAAACCTCCATGAGAATCTGACTGTGTAAGCACTCTGACTTCCAATGTTCCAGGTTCCACAGTGCCAATAAATAAATTTCCAGTGGAAATTTCCCTGTCTATGGTGTTGAACTTTATATCAATTGATTCTGAGATAATCTGTACTCTATGTAAATATATGTCATTTTCATTCCAAAAATGTAGGATTCAATTTTAAAACCTAAACTCAATCCTTCTATTCATGGGGAATGCAGATTAGCTGTGGAAGTGGAGAAAGTCCATGCTCCAAAGAAACAGAACATAACAAACTCTACACAAATTGCCAAAAGACAGAACTGACCATCACATGAGTACCCAGAGATGACCAAGCTACCTTGTTCTCATCAAGTCTGGACCCAGTGGAATCAGAAGTGGGAATTTCCCTGGCAAGACCTGGGCAAAGCAGGGTGCTTATTTAATTAACATCTCTGTGCCTCAGTCACTCCATCTATAAAATACATATAATAATACTCATTTCACAAAGATGTTGTAGAGATAAAACATAAGATTAAGCCCATAAGACAAAGCCATTTGTCTTACTGCACAATAGGCATTTTGTCAAAAGCTGCCATCAACAGCATAGTAGCAGCAACTCCCATTGCTACATTTTCTTGAGTGGAATTTGTTTAATTTCACACCACAGGGAAACAAAGACTTATTTGTTATTTCTTCAAATGTACTTTTACTTAATTTTCCTGTGGATTCTGTAAGCCTAATTCTCCAATGTGAACAATATTAGTGTGCACTGTCCCCCTGGCCCTAGTGCGGTGGAGGGGTAGCAGCAAGTCTAAAAAGTTATGAGCCAGTAATTTTACCCTAAGTATGTCTTTAATGCTTCCTTTCCAACTCAGTTTTCTGCAATGAAAGGTGCTGTATAAGCAAAAAATATTATTAGTATTAATAAAAATATTTCAGCCATGCTGCTTCTTGCATCATATGTAATTCATTAGCGACAGCTTGGAGGAGAGGCAAAATTTTCATGTCAAATAATATTTTATGGGTCTTTAGAACATTATGCTCACTGGGTGTCCCCACATGATGATGAGACCTCCCGGGAAGGGAAGACAGGCAGCAAAGACTTCCTAAAATCTGTTCTTTCTTTCAGATTTGCTGGGGGGAAATGTTCATCTCCACTTCTTATTCAGAGCCACACAGTGCGAAGAAGCTTAGGTGCTTCTTGAAAGAGTGCATGTGGTATTGTTCATGGAAGCAGGATTTATAATGATGTTAACTCGCGAAGGAATTAAATATAAAAAGTTTAATGAAAGGTTTCAGTCATGATTACAGTGACCATGATCAATCAAAGGCCAGAAAACTAGCTGTTTTACAATTAAAATACCCCAACACATTGTTATTTATCACTTCTGCCATATTGCAGCATTAGGCTACAATTAATCATATAAATCACTCCAATGAACTAAATTCCGAGGTTCCCTTTTTGTCAAATAAGGTGGCTGTGTTAGTGTTAAAACTGATGAAAAGACACTTTTCTGTGATATTCTGATTTAAAATACTTTTACTTAAAAGGATCTTTTATGCAGATTATAGAAAAACCTTAGGCAGGAAACTTTAGTGATTATTTCAATGCTCATTAGATTTCAAAAAGAATATAACTTCTCATTCAACTGCAGAATGGTGTTTTCATAGAGGCTTTGTCAAGGGATGAATGAATTAAGCCCTAGACTTGGGAGTCATTCACTCATTCCCTCACTTATTCATTCATTCAGTCAGGAGTTACTAAGTGTCTCCTAGCGGCGAGGCCTTTGGCTGGGCCCCAGAACTACTGAAGCCATCATTCTTAGCTTCATGTACTGAAGAGTGCAGTAGGAAGAATGTCACTAAACTAATAATTAGAAGGAGAGGAGAACACTGTAAAAGACGGAGTACTGAAGACAACAGGAACTATTCTGTTGGGGTATCTTTTTCGAAGAGAGGAGAAGAGACATTTCAACTGAGATCTGAAGGATAAAGAGGAGGAGTTAAACGTATCCTGGCATAGAAAATAGCATCCATAATTCGTCACTGTTATATTGCTAAGAAGCAGTCCACTCAACATACACCCTAAATGTTAACGGAAATGGCTGATTGTTCTATTTCTGGTTTTCTCATAGATAGAGCCACCTACTTGACACTGGCCCCAGGGTGAGGTCCGCACAGCCTCCCTCTCACCTGGAGTCCTCCACAGAAAAAAGCCTGACATAAAAATGCCAGGTTGATTGTAAAGGAAAATAGCGACTTTCAAAAGGCCAACAGAATCCAGGTGTGGAAGAGAGCACCAGGTGTCACCAGCAGCCCTCCCCAGGACCCCTCTGGGATTGAATATGTGTTTTTAGGAGCTGGTAGATTTTGTTTTCCCATTGAGAAACCATGGCGCCTCCCTCTCTGTATGTCCTCCACACACGTGCAGTGTGTGTTCTGCACAATGGTACCAGCAGAACAGTGAGTAGAGGCTGAAATGCAACCTTTCTCCCCTCTACAAGTTAAGCACCCTGGCTTGGGGTTGTTACCTCACAGAGGAGAAATCTTTTCCTCCTTTGTTCTCTCACAGAGGATTCCTTTTCTTAGCCCCTGCAAGGTACCTTACACACCAGTTACTTCCTACTTTCTTCATACTACTTTTCTCTTTGGATGGTAGGACACCTTGATATTAGTTTCAAATTTTGCACTAATGTTTCCACTCAAAAATAAGAATCTAAACCAAATGACTACATCAGTAAAACGGAAAAAGTGGGGCACACCTCTTCTAGGGAGGGAAATGATGCTCTCCAAACAAAGAAGATATGGTCCTAGGTTATAATTTGTTCTAAAGTGGTTTGGACTCAGTCATTATTTTACAACTTGCTTTCATTATAAAACATGGGAAAGGTCTCATTTCACAACCCCTAACCTATGTGAACCACAAAAAAAGGCATAGTTACCACCAACAATGTATACTCCAAAGGCCAAACAGCTTCCAGAAAATTTTGGTTGAGCCATTTTAAATTACAGGACGTCCACAGGCAGTTCATAATGGTAGCAGTTCATAGAGGAAACAAAGAGAAATGAATTTGGTCTTTGTCTTTAGGGAATTTACATGTCATAGTAAATGTGAAAGCAATGATCATTTTCTGACATAAAAATATGAATAAAAATTTTCCAACTGCACATACAGCACATGGAAAGAGAAAATGTTCCTTAGTGTGCATGAATATGACATCAGGAAAATATATGTTGAGACAAAGCAATCATATGTCATATTTTTACCTCTATGTTATAAATCTGAAGAACATTACAATACATCATTCCAGTTGAGTCTCACAGTGGTCTTATGTGGTTAAACAGGCCACAGAATTTCATGTTTATTTTGTGGTCAGATGGAATAGTCCCTGGAAAAAACTGGTGATTCTTAAGAGGTCATGCGACACCCATATGAGAAATCAGACAATCTGACTCCAAGCTCATGTTCCCTACCAAAAGCAGAAGAGGGAAAACATAGCTATGTGACACTTGGGATTGCTGTGACAATTCTGGGGAGGACTATTTTTACTATAAATTATTATAAATACCCAACAGAAGACATCCTGGTGGATGAGTGGTGCTGACAACATGTGGCAGTTAATTGAACATATAATCAGGGGCTGCACCACTGTGGCGGCTCTGGATTCTATCAACAGGCATAATGATGTTGCTAAAATTATGCACCTACAATTATCCCTTAAAGGTAGGCGATAAATGAATTAACTAAGTACTGAGGCACAGACCTTCAATATTTAGAAATTGACTGCTGCAGGATGTACAGGGGCAGTGTCATGCAAAGGAGGAATTCTAGGTGATTACTGTGTTCTTTATTCATTGCAACAGTTTAGTAAAATATCAACATGAGAGCTTTCTGTGGTTGAAATGTGTTTTATAAAGAAAAATATGGAGCATTTGTCTATTGGCTCTTGAAAAGGGAACAAAGTCATGTTAAAAAAAAAAAAAGAAAAACGTAAAGCATCAAAGATGATTTTCCCAAGCAGTAGGGTATAGAAGGCCATTTTTAGTGAAGAGGGGCCATTTCACCCTCAAACACCTTGTCATGGTGTTTCAGTGGCCAGAAAAGTTAGAGGAGGGGTAACCAAACTTTAAGAGATATTAAATCCATCTCTGGATGTGGACAGAGAAAGGATAAGGAAGCAAGTGGATGTCAAGCTAGCATGTGCCCCAGGCATCATGGATGATGACTCCTTTGAATCTAACATGCTGGGGATGAGACAGGTGGAAAACCAGTGCTGGGCTCAGAGGAAACTAGCTCGGAGTTAGACCTGCCAGACTCGCGGTCCTCATGGCGTTCTCACTAGCATGGGAGGCAAGTTTTCAAAGACTGTTAAGCCTTATTTTCCCCAACCACAAAATAGGGATAAAAATTACTTCAAAACTTATTTGGTTTGTTGTGAAGATTAAACAATGAAATATTAAATATTTTCTAGTATTGGGCACGGAGTAAGTACTCCATGAATACACACCACCACTCCAATTATTATTGCATTTCAGGTGACTACGGTGGGCACGTGCTATAAACAGCCCGACTTTTCTAAGGACATCGTGTCACTCATCAGGTGAGTTACTGCATCTGACTCTATCAGTGTCTGTGCTCCTTTGTGTTATTGAAGTGATGCACAGAGGTACTGGACTTCCCTTGTTCATAACATGGTGACGGGCAGGTCATCAGCCAAAACAAATGGTAAAGTGGCAAGGGACAGCCATGGTAGCAGTTCAGTTTCAACATATAATGGGGATGGAGGTTTAAAAGTAATCACACAAAGAGGACAGAAGACTAACTCTGTGTTACACTCATCCAGGCTGGCCTGTGTACATTACCATAGATAACAGAATACTGACTGTATTTATTTCCAAAGGCTCCCTTAAAATGGAAAGATCTCAGTGGCATCTATAAGATTCAATTAGAGGATCTTTATACGCACACATCTAGTTGAACCAAATGAGAGATAAATTAACCTATAAACAGCATGCTCTTTCTTGTGGAATCCTCTAATGGCCTGATTTAGGATATCAGCAGATGGGAGGTCAGTGCCCAGTGCTTTCAGAGTTCAGCCCATTCATTACAGTGAGGTTCACCATGCCACGAAGAGGTTCTAATGAAATACACTCCAGCAAGCCTCAGAGGGGGACAGTTCGTGTGTGCACAACACACGAGTTTAAGGCAGCAGACAGACTGCGATTCTGAATTTCTATGCAGGTATGGGGTCCAAAAGGAACCACTGCACATTTATTAAGTTGTATTCTTCCAGGGAAGAAACTCTTGCAGAGATATCTTACCTGGAAGCTCCTTTAAGCTTTTAGCTGAAATGCTCTAGTTCACATACAAAGAAAATTGCACTGTTTGTCACTAGTCGATGTCCTCTAACATCAGAGCTTTAATGGGAAAAGAGACACATTAAAAAGGTGCCTGATCTCCCCTGCACTCCTCCCCATTCCAGCTGGGAGAGCTTTCTGCAAGGCCTTTCTTCTTGAGTCTGGGAGAAAAGAAACTTACATATCTTGAATCCTGCCAAATTATATTTCCAAACAATATGAAATATGTGCCTGCAGGTTTTTATTTTAACCAAAGTACTTTAGAGGCCTGATAGATACCTGCTTTTGTGGTCATGTCCCCTGACAAGCACAAAGCTTTATAAATTGTAAACCAAATTAAGATCACTGCAGCAAGAAAACATCTGCTTGCAGCATACGTGTATAACATCACAGGGCGTCTTGCTGGGTTAGAAATGCCCAGTTTTCTGTGGTGTTAGTGCATGAAGTAGGCTGCCTTTTACGTGTGCTCTGCAGATGATCCCAGCACAAGGTGACGGGCATGTAAGCGAATTGTACATAATGCATTGGAATCTTGATCTGAGGCTTCCCGAGAGGACCCCTGCTAAGCAGAGCTCTTAGAAATGAGCAGGCTCCTTCTGAGTTTGTCTTAGTACCTCAGTAAATGAATCCCTTCAGATAGACTGTCCTACTTACTCCATTTTATACTAAGTTCTAATGCATAATGAATAGTTTCACATTGTGGTTTAAAAATTCTTTTCTTCCTGTTTTGCTATTAATAGTAAATTTCTTCCATATAAGCATACATATTCTTTTGTGCACTTCTCAATTAATCAAAATCAGTACACATTTCTGGGCATCTTTTCATTCTGCTTGTAGTTTACATAGGTAGCTCAGCTGATTGGCACTAATAATATCCAAGTTTAAAACATTGAAATCTGAAGTTTTGGTACTACATAATCTGCATTTAGAATTACTAAACAGCCTGCTTTAACCTAAAAATGCTGTGAGTACACATAAATTTTTCTCTTTTTGCATTATTATCTGTTGTGAATCTTTTCATTTCATATTGACTTAAAATATTGAATTAGTAATAGAAGTAACAAGCTTTTTTCCTGGTAATAGTTATTATAAACAACCAAGATAAGAGATTTTTTTCCTTATAATAATTAATATACCTACTCCCTTGCCAGGTCTTTATTACCATTCCCTTGGTTACTACAGAGCCCACCTTGGAAAAAAGCCTAATCGCATATAGATAATGTGCCTGGTACATCCTCTTCATAGTAAGGTTTTAACATGTTGCTTAGGGTTTCCTTCAAAAGCATTGTACCATTTCCCCCCTGTGTTGCACACAAGTTGTGGTCACAAAATGCTACAGAAGGTTCTTCAGAAATGTTATATGTTTGCTCACTCTATTCACTTTACTAGGTCTGTCCTCCTCTCCTTTCATCTCCAGCATCCTCACTTGCTATGATTGATGTAGCCGTTCAAGAAATAGGACTTTAAAACAAGCATTATACACCCATGACTATGCAAATAGACTGGACTGTGGCCCTCATACAATGTAGTGCCCCAGGGAATACTAATGAGAAAGCGAGACGTAAGAACACAGTGAGAGACACATTGGGGAATCTCCAAGGGACACCTCACTCAGATTTGGGGAAGCTGCAGAACTTCAGAGGGACATCTCGGTTGACATATTAGAATCTGACACCACAAAAGGGAACAAAGAGTAGAAAATGATTTAAGTAATTGAAGCAGAATAAGTCAGGTGAAAATTCAGGAGCAAAGGAAACAGAACTGCATTTAAAGGAACTGGAAGAACAAACAAATGAAGTTCACAAAGCCCAGACCAGATCATGAGAGCTAAGATTGTCCCCAAAGCAGAATCCTGCTATTTGCTATGTCATTAGTTTGTGTTATACTCTTGTTAGTCTAGTAAAAACTCATTATCCAATAAGGTTTGGATATATACTTGACTAGGTCACTAAGAATGGTGTTTATGTGCAGAAATATGGGTTTAAGATACTTTTTGTTAATTTTTTTGAGTTTAAGATTCTTGAATATTTCATTTTATGTTATACAATAAATACAGTTTCATTTACCAAGTATTCAATAGAGTGGTAAGAACTTTTCTTTGAGAATGAATGTTGTTCATTAGAGTTTTGGTTTTTCTTTATTATATAAGACATAATCAAAGAATCAGCAGTTTTAATTTATCTCATATTTCAGTTTACAGTAAAATTTTACAGACAATTTATAAATGACCTGAATGCAATTTTAACTGTATTTTCCCTAAAATAAAATAGTTATTCTGCCCATTTGATAGTCTAATTTGATAGTTAATTTTTAATTAATTTGATAGTTAACTTTTAGTGATTTTTTTGTTTGTTTATTTTGCTTTTTGGTACTGGGGTTTGAACTCAGCACCTTGTGCTTGTCAGGCAGGCACTTGGGCCACTAAGCTAAACTGGCCCTTAACGTTTAATAATTCTTAATTAAATCTTTTCAACATTTTAAAAACACTTTTAACAAAAAAAAAAACTTCATTCCATAGTTGTCTTCTTTAATTATTTTTTATTTCAACATCTCCTAAAAGAGGAAGGGTCTCAAATACATGTTCCACTATATATTTTCTGCTACCTATGAGTTATCGGTAACCATTTGTTGAATGATTAAATAAAGCATGATACTAAGGAGGAAAGTAAATCTAGGAGGATGTAGAAAACCAGGTTAGGAAATCTGAGTAGTATTCTAAAAAAAGAGCATAATAGACATGTGTAATGTTCTGGATGAGGTAAAAGAGAATACAAAGCTGAGAGACTAGTTGAGAACAAAAAGTGAGGTGGGTATGAAATAATAATGGTATACAATGTGAGTATGTATTAAATGAGTGCATATGGAACAGTGTTTGGGCGACAGAGTGCAAGAAACTTCTGTGGGCCTGGTCTCTCTTCCACAAAACTGCTATCTACCTCCCACTTTACTTCTAGGGGGACAGGAGCTAGAAAGTCCCTCTTTTCCTTTCAGTATTCGCCCATGACCGCCAACAGTGTTCCTGTGTAAAATATAGCACTCAGTAAATGTTCCAGGCTCCAATAACTGTTTAAACTTTTAGTTTGTTTTGTCTCATACTGGAAACTTGAGTTGAATGTCAGAGAATCATAATGAGCTTTTACTCATGTTCTCAGGATCTAAAATAAACAGAAATAAGTGCACAGAAAAGACACTCAAAAATCAAGGTGTTTATTGTGTCTTCCCTCCATTTTTCTCATGAGACCTTGAAAAAGTAACAGATTTGAAGGAGTATTGTAGAAGCAGAGAAGAAAGATTCTTGGAACTCTTAACTGGAGATTTGGGGGTAATGTGAGGTGAATGAAATAAGAATGAATATAAATGTAACCAGCAGCTACATTCCTGAATTTAGCATCAGTCCTGCTCTCAAAGAGGTTTCTAGAAGGCAAAATAACTTTCAGAAGGACTTGGAGGAAAGCAAGGATGAATTTACCACTAGGATCAACAGAAAGGACAGTCCTTAAAGCACAGAAGAGGATGCACATGGTATCATCAGGAAGTCTTTTAAAAAGACGGTATAAGTTTCTTGATGGAAGACACTGTGGATAATTTATAAACATTATATTTGTACCATCTTTTGTGGAATCTGACAGATAGAAAATATTTGATGAAGAATAAAAGTAGGGTAGGGATGATGAAAAAGGAAGTTAATGAGGAATATCTAGGTTTAAATATCTCTACAAATAGGTGAAATATATCTAATTTCATAAGTAATGGTTTTTCATGAAAAAGAAGGAATAACAAACAGTTGTGTGTGAAAAGGAGCAGTTTGGAAAGATTAAGATAGCTTCTGTGTACAAAGAAAGAGGAAGAGGAGAGTACACCTGGAAATAATGTGTACCTTGACTGGAGTTGCGAAGATGACATTAAAAAGGAGGTGACTGGTATCAATGTACAATGAAGGAAGAATTGTCTGAACTTGAAGGTGAAATCAACATGAGAAAGAAAAAGGTAAGATATTCAAAATAAGTACATGTAGGATTTGGAGTTGCTATAATTAGAAGCTAGAAGAGCCAATGGGAACAAATGAAGGAAGACAGTTTAGTTCTGATCTCCTATAAAATTCAACCCATCCAAATTTTGATCCAATGAGCTATGGCCAAATGGAAAAGCAAATGGCATAATGAGGCAACCATGTAAACTAAACAATTTGCCAGAATTTATAAAGAAAAACAAAATTAAGCCAATTTGGTCAAAGAAAGCAAACCCAAATATAGCTTCTCAAAATCAAGAAGATACCCAAGATGATTCAGGCACATGGTGATAATAATAGGTAACATTTGGCAGGGGGATGGTTATTATGTTTCAGACATTTTATCTTCACCTATATGATGTCTTTTAACTGCAATGATGTGGTCTTTATTTTGCAGATGGGGAAGCAAGGCAAAGAAATGTTAAATCATTTGCCCAAAGTGATGCGACCAGCACAATACCAAAACCTATATTCATAATCATTCTCTGTACTGAGGTGTAAACTCACCACCAGTACAGTTCACACCAAGAAAGTCAGGGCATCAACAGAAAGGGAAAAACTCAAGTGACCCTCACCTGATCTTCTCCCAGAACTGACTCACTCACTACCTCTTCTGAATCAATCATCCTGCCTTAGGACACCACCCCAACATTAGAACAGATAAGAAACTTTCAAGCCAGAATGGATTTTTAAAGTACTTATAAATTCTGAAAAATATTCATGAAACACATGGAATACACTAATAGAGATTCACACACTCATGATTTAATTGGAGCTATAAATTATATCTTTCTTAAATTGCATATCGGTTTCCTAAGATTTTGCATCTCACAATTGTACTGCTTTCTAGTGTTCTACTACCTTTCCCATGCAAACCTATATATGATTCCACTTATTTTTCCTGTTTAAAATGTATATATATGCAAATTATTATTCATTGGATCCTTTTGCATCCGAGATATAAATGCTGAATCAATGTGGGAAACATCAAGTGTCTGTTTTAGCCTGACTTGATTATACCTAAATATAAAATATAAATTAGCATTTTATTCTTGGTTGTATTTATTGTTGTATTATATCATGCATTAATTAAAAATATATGTGTTTTAAAAACACCTAATTTACAATTCATCTCTCTATATCACCATAAGGTCAAAATTTGTAAAAACTGAAAGATTTACACTAAATTTTTAACAGAATGTAATATATTCTTATTGATTATTTTTTAGATTTATTATAGATTTTAGCTCAGTATTAAAGGTTTAAAAAATAGAAAATAACCAGGTTCCAAGATGCCTGTGTTTTGTAACATTGCCAAGCATCATTTTTCTAGCCTATGGATGTGATTGACATGTAGATATGATTCAGAGGGGACACCATTATTAATAGGAAGAAAAGTTATGACTATTGAATCATGACACTTTGCTGTTTTAAGTAATTTGCTGGCTCTGTGTTCTCATAGAGAATATCGCTGAAATGGAGAACAGGTTAAGGAGTCTGCACCTTTTAAAAAAATCAAAATACTAATGGAATGAGATATTGAGGTTTAAAATAAAATAAGTACTCAAGGGTGGAAAGTGTCAGGATGGCTACAGCACCAAATCAAACTCTGTTCCCAGATTCCCACTCTACCCCTGCCTTACCACCCCCAACCCTGGTTCCCGGAATGTGAACCTTCCGCGGTTGTCACACAAATGAAAATTATATCCACACAAGTGACCATGAATTATCAAAGAAATTTCATTTGATGAAATATGACTTATCCACAAAATCTGAGCCACAGAATTCTCTGAAATGCAATGTGAAACACTAGTGGGATATATTCTATAATTTACTCTGTTGGTTCTTTTTTTTAATGTACACTTGATTAAAATATGGACTTTAAAAATAAAAAAGTCACAGTTTTAACCTTATTTTGGTCCACTGAAGTTTTCTCTTATCCTAGACTTCTATAGTGGATCTCCCTCTATCACCTCAGAAGTAACAGGGCATTCTTAAACACAGGAAAGTAGAGAATAGGTGATCTGGATATGTCTGCAAATCCATCACTATGATTAGAAAGAAAATAGTTGACAATATTCTTCTACTGATATATCATCTTTGGACTCTAAGTAGACTATCTTTTAAATGCTGTTGGAATCTATGCAACAATTATGTCCCGAATTTAAGTTTTACTTTTATTGCCTGAATTTAATATTTGCCCTAAGCTGGGTTCTCTCTTTCCAGTCTTACACATGAAGCTATCATCACACTCAAAGTTATCTTTCATGAACATCGTTCTAGTTATGTCATGTCTAGGTTTTGAAACTTTTGACAGCTTCCTATTCTCTCTTGGGTTAAATTATAAACCTTTAGATGGCATCTGTCTTACTTAGTTGTTGAGACACAATACCTAAAACCCACAAATTAAAAGATAAAAGGTTTATTTTGGCTCACAATTTGTAAAGGTTTTAATGCATAGTCAGTTGGCTCCAATGCAGGGGAGCATGGAAGAGGGATTTGGAAGAGGAGAAAGAACTCAATGCATGCTGGTAGAAGCAGAGAGAGGTCAAGGGAGGAGAGAGGGAGATAGAGCCTTCCAGACCATGTGCCCCGTGCTCTACCTCCTCTGACCTGGCTTCACCTCCCAACATCACATTTGGCTATGGACTTGTCAGTATGATCCATTCATCTCTTACAGCCCCACCTATGCAAGCATGAGCCCGTGGGGGGGGTGCATTTAGATATAAATCAAAAAAGTATTCAAGACCCTATTCAGTCTGGTTGCAGACTCCCATCTCCTTGCACCGTCACCCAAAATCTGCCTGGCCTGTGCTGCTAACGAATCCCTAAACCTTCACATTCCTTCATTACTTCTAAGCCTTTGCTCAGGATATTTTCTCAGACTATAGCCTTCTTCTGTTCTTCACCAGATGAAGTTTTACTCATTTTGCAGTGCTCAACTCAGAAACTTCCTTCTCTGTGAAGACCTGCAGTCACCAACTTCCTAGGGAACACTAGTACTTTTTTCCCCTCCCAGAACATGGTTATGCCATGCACATGTTTCTCAGTGTGTTATAGTCAGTGGAACTTCTCCATTTCCTATGAAGAGACATGTAGGCTTTGGGAAATGGTATCTTACGCATCTCTGTGTTCTCTGGGCTTCACACAGCACTTGACATATATAATACACGCTCAAAGATGATTTGTGCTGTAGTATTAAAACAAAAGTGCACTTATTCTATATAAAATAATTTTAAGACAAATATAATAAAATTATTCACGTATTTAGAGGATCTTGACTGAATCATAACCAAAGAAAATACTCATGGTCAGTGAAAACATTTACTAAGCACATATATCTCAGGCCTATGTGAAGTGCTAACAATGCAAACAGGCTTAAGCTGTGATCCCTGACTTTAACAATGTTATAGACGCATTTGAAACTGTACAAATAAAACAATATATGTACTCATTCAACAAGGTGCCTTAGTAAAAAATATCAAGTAAATATTATAGACACTTGAAATTTGGAAAGAGACCAATTAGCAAAGGCTTCATAGGGAAGGTAAGAGGTGACTAGGGCTTAGAATATGACTGATATTTACTTAAAAAGGAGGAAGTGAATTATGAATGCAAAAGGTAGCAATGGCAAAGCGGACTAATGGAGGATATTAGTAAATTTATTTGGCAGAAAAAAATATCATATATTTATTGCTATGGTTGGGATATACTTCAAGATTTATCAGGGATTAGTTTACAGAGGACCCTAAGTTTACACAATGGATCCTGTCTTAGTCACTTTCGTGTTGCTGGGACAAAATACTAAAGACCCACAAGTTAAAAGAGCAATGGTTTATTGTAGCTCATAGTATGTAGGGGCTTCAGTCAATAGTTAGCTTGTTCCAAGGGAGGGTAGCATGGTAGAGAAGAAAAATTCCTGACATGGCAGGCAGGAAGCAAAGAGCGTTCTTATTTCTTTCCCTTTTTCTTCCATTCCAGGTTACAAGCCTATGGGTTGGTGCCACCCACATGTAAAAGGGGTCTTCGCTTTTCAGTAAATCCATCACTCACATCCAGAAATACACTAAACCAACCAACCAACTACTCCAGTCACACACACATGATCCAGTCACTCCTAAAAATTAATCCTATCTATAAACGCATGTAGCTGTGGGGGGACATCTAGATATAAATTATAGCATATCCTATTTCAGAGATATTAGAAGGCCAGAGAAAGCTAGAAAATAGAAAGTGCTATGTAGTATGCTTCTTCACTGTAAAAGTGGAAGTAATAAAATAAAGAAAAAGTTTTTGAGAAATCTACAATAGGGCAGGCTCAATGGGATGATAAAATGGATTGGGTAGGGACAACAGAAAGAAAAAAGTTCCAAGTAATAAATATAAATGAAAAAGAAAATTGATTCAGAGTACTGGCTATGACATATAATATACATGCTTGAGCTTAAACTCCAGCTCCACTATTTAGAAGTCATGTCAGTTTAATGAAAATTAGTTTCTCTATGCATCATTTTTCTCGGTGCTAGAAAGGAACACTGTCTGGCACAGTGAAGTGCCCCTCTATTCTCAGCTATTTGGGAAGCTCTGACAAAACTGCTTGAGCTCAGGAATTTGAGGTTAGCCTGGGCAATCTAGCAGGTTAAAATAAAAAGAAACTACGGTATTTATACATATGTTAGTACATATGTAGGAACTAAATATAATATATACAAATCACTTAGTATATTGCTAGATAGATAAAAGTGAGTCAAAGCAACCAAGAGTGACTTCATAATTTAGAATATGATAGCTAGAGAAATACAATCATTGACAAGTTCAGGTGCTAACTAAAGGTCTGGTTTGGGGGAGTGATAGTAGTTTTTGTTTTGAACATGTTGAGTTTCATTTGACTTTTTACTATAGGTATTCTGTGGACAACTGAAGACCCAGGACCAGGGTATAAGAGAAAAAACAAGTTGGAAATACAGAAGCTGTTCACTTAATAATTTACTTAATTGTCCATGTGACAAATGGTTTTCAATGTTTTCTCCATTTAAACACTTTGAAAGATGCTGGGGGCAGGGTACTGGCCACAAGTGTTTTGATTACCAAGCAAAAACTTTGTAAGGACCTTAATAATCTCACAAGTGACTACAAAGTATAAATGATACAAAGCCAAATCTATCCTTCTAAAAAGTATGCTTGAATCTACCAATCTGCTTAAGGCAACTGTGGTAAAGGGCGAAGATGTGCAGAACTGAACTTTGACATACGGTTTCTATTCAAGCAAGTGAGGAAGAATGTAGTTCATGAATGTGAGAGAGAGGAATAAGTTGGGGAGGATACAGAGAAGGGCACAGGAGCATTGCAGAAGTCATGGTGAAAGGATCTTTCAAGAAAAGAGAATTTTCCACAGTGTTATATCACATTATATATTATATATATATATATTATAATTATATATGATATATATTATATATCATGTGTGATATATATTATATATTATAATTATATTATATATAATATGTGCTATATATGTATATATATGACTAAGAAGGTCAGGGAAGAAGAAGTAGAAACATTGAAACTTATAATTGGGAAGATACAAATATCTTTGAAATTACATCTTCAGAAGATGTATGCACCAACTCACCACAACTAATGTGCTGATTATGTACCACAAACAAGTACTAAAGAAAACAAGCAAGTAAAATCTTACAGTTAAAAGAAAAGAGCTGTAGAGAAGCAATCAACATTCAGTGAATTAGGGAAGTGATATAAATGACATACAAGCTTTACCACAGTGAATACAAGCTTCAACATTCAGTGAATTAGGGAAGTGATATAAATGACATACAAGCCAGGCAAATCATCCTTGCCCTTCACCATCTTTTAGTAGAACTTCAGCCTAAACAGTCAAAAAATTAGTAAAATAAATGAGGAATGGGGTTAAAAACCTGAGCAGCAAGTTTAAAAACAAAATGCTGTACACAAGTATAATTTACTGCAATTGTCAATGGGCACTTTAAGCATTTTGCTTAACTTAAAAGCATCTATATTCCTAATTTCTCTTCCATTAAAAATTTTATGATTTTCATGTTTAACATTTCCTTTCTTCTTCCTTTCTCTTTTTTCTTTCTTCCTCTCTTTCTCTTCCTCTTTTCTTTCTTTTTTTTTTTTTGCTTCATTTTTGTGGTGGTAGAAAAGATGGTATAATTTTCAATTGAATAAATAGCTAAAGACTTCTAAGTAAGATAGATGGAAAGATTTTTTATTTGCTATAACTGGCTTGGGGAATTCAGGAAATTAGACATGGTATAGTTCCAGGGGTTTTCAGTCCCATTAGCCTACAAAACTTCCAAAATAAAATGATGCAACTGTAACATTAGAGCTTTAGAGTTTTGTCATAGAAAAATGATATTCAGTTACAACGGAATTAAGCATCACTGAGAAATGTATCAGAATGCTTCAGCTATCCTCAATTCCTTTGATTCATCCCACTGAATTACTATTCACGATAGTAACATGTGGCCATATCAACAAAAACTGTCAAGTTGGTTGGTTGTCTGAGTCAATATATCTATCCCATGGTCAGGTCAAGCTACAGGGAGAGGAAAAGCAAAATGTGAGTGGTTATAAGAGGAATGATTAAAAAATAAAATTTGTTGGCTGCTACTCTAATCTAAATATGTAACTGTAACCTAACATAAATATATTTGCGATATAACCTAAGAGAAAATGCAAATGAGGAGAAGAAAAGTGGAAGGAATAACAGAAGGAAAGGAAGCACGAAGGGAGACAAAAAGGAAGCAAGGAATATAAAGAAATTAGAATGAATATGTAGAAAGAGTTTCCTTTATGCAGTATAAAATGCTGAAGATAATGAAAGACTTTCTTTTCAGAATCTCATTTAGAGCGGTCAGGTGGATATCTATTCTCAAAGGCAAAAAGCAAAGTTTATTATTCTAGTCCAAGCTCCATGTGAGACCTCAGACTATATTAAGTCTTCTAATTATTCCTCTTCAAAGAGAAATTTCTAGAGGTTAGCAAGTTCTTCTCATTGTTTCATTACTGTATTATAAATTTTATGTGTATCCAAAATTTTCAACTCAGAGACACAAAAGAATCTCTTGAGTTCTCTGGAGCCTTCTTCTTAGATGTGCCAGTGCTGGAGGTGTGACCTTCTGTGAGCAGGTGAAGATGCCTAAGAGCCATTGGGTCTGTGCGAGTCTTGTTGGACCAGATAGTAGTACTGTGGCCACTGGGCCACTTCACAGGGAGGTTTATGAAAAAGACACTAACATAAAATGTTTATTTGACATATAAATTCCCATTCAAACACTAGCACAATGATTATTTTGCCTAAATTGAAAAATAACTGGCAAGTTTCCTTCTGTATCGCACGTGTCCAAAATTATTGGATTGACATACAACAACCATTTCAGACTCTCAAATGATCCAAGTCTACCTATACACATATAAATTGAAAGGAAAAGAAGCCAGGCAAATCATCCTTGCCCTTCACCATCTTTTAGTAGAACACAGGCTCTCCGGTCAGACTGCTTAGGTCAAATACCAGTTCTGTCATTTAGTCCCTTGGGCAAATCATTTACATTCTCTTCCCCAAAATGATCATGTGTAAAATGTGAATAATGAGTGTACCATCTCACAGAGCTGCTGGGGCCTTATGTGAAATCATTCTCATAAGGTATTTAGAGCAGTGTGTGGCACCTAACAAGTGCTCAAAAAATGTGAGCAATAGCATATTAGATAATCATTGTATCCCATTTATTCAATAGCCAACACATTTTTAAATTCTTTTATTAAATTCCTAGAACTAGATAAATATATTCAAATTATCCTATTTTGGAAGCTTATGGTTTGAGGCATGAATATTAATCTCCCAGGTAGCAGTACTTACCCTCATCAGTATGACCCAGCACCAGTGAGTAACTTTTCAGGTCACACAATCATTTGTGCTTATACTCTCACCACTGTACACAGGAAGCCAACTGTCTTGTCCTTGTTTGCATATGTATTATCCTTACAGCTTGGTAAGCTTGAGAAGTTGAGTTTCATGGATGCAAACTATGTACACTTGCATGGAGCTCCACACTCTGAAAGGCCCAATGCTTGGTTGAATGCTTCACTGTGATAGTGTCCGTAATACCTGTTGCACAGGACACACTGAATTTTTATTTTGCTCTGAGCCTCACAAATCACATAGTTAGTCCTTTTCAGGAGCCTGTCTTTTGCTTCTCCTTAACCCCAAGAGTCATGCTAAAAGCTTGATAAATAGTTATTGGAAGAATCATACTTAAGAACAAATTAAGAAATCAATGAATGAATGAATGAATGAAATGGAAAGTCAACCAGTGAGACATTTGAATCCAAGTTACATTTATTTTTCCCTTACAGAGACAATGTAGAGTCAGGCCAGGATCCCATAAAGGAAACAGTATTCAAACAGGACCTCAGATGCCCAACCTGCAAAGGCACAAAGCGGAAGACAATGCTTCTCTGGGTTTCAATCACAGAAATCCCACCAGTGTTAATGGACACTGAGAGAGGGAATTGATGGCAGGGCTGAGCAAGACCTGTAGTATTCATTTTGATAACCAGATTCAGTCACATTTACTCCTTAAAGGTTATTAGTTATTTTAAATAATTTTGTTAAATGCTCGAGAGGGAAAATGAAGACATATTAATAAACACACAATTATACAGGTTAGAGCAACAATGCAGTGCTGGTCATTCAGGAACCTTGTGCTAATTTTAATTAGCTGCTTTCCCTTGCTTTCAAATGTAATTAAAGGAGCTTAGTTGTGCTCAGTGATGCAAGCCACCTTATTTAATCACTAACATTATTTCCCTGAACTATTAATGATTTTCAAAATGCTTGTTTATGCAGAATTAGAACAGTAATTACCTTACCAGTTAATTTTGTACCTTCACATTTCACACCTAGCTCAAACGTCATTCATTTACCACGGCTTCTCTGTCAAAACAAAGAAATGCTTGTTCTAAATGTGCTTCTGAGTGCCAAATTGAAAGCCAAGTTTTGTAACAGTAATAAAGTAGCTCCCAAGTGAAACAGGTGTAGTAATTTAGACCCTTCCTGTCTCGAGCTTGCACATACATGCTATGTCTTTTCTTTATTAGCTTTAAAATGAGAGCTTGGTGTGCAAAATAAGCTATTTAATTCAGACTTGTGGAGCAGAATATAATCTTTAATTTAAACTAGTGCAGTAAAAAGAGGCCTTTAATTTTAACTGGCATGTGCGTGTGAATTTGAATTAATAATCCAGAAAATTGAAACTGTTTTGCTGCTGTTGCTGGATATTGACTGTTCTTCACATGTCCTTAGTTTCACTCCCTGGATTTCTCTCCCAAACTGTGGCTAGTGTTTCTTTCCCATCTTTTTTTATTTTTTTCCTTCTTAGGATGCAGCTGCTTTATGCAAAGTAGAGCTCTCTGAAAAAGAAAGTTTTAGTTGACTGAACTCCCTTTATCAAAAAAAGCACTTTAATAAAAATACTAAATCTGTATTAATTTGGTTTACAGAAAAGAGTATAATTGGTTTATTCATTATATCTATTTAAGATGTATTCAAGTGTACTCTGCATTCATGCCTGATTGAATCCGTAGATGAGAAGACAATCTACCCACGTTCAGTGGCAAAACCCCACTGAATCTAAACATAACAATTGCTACCCTCAACACTACTCCAAATCAGGGGCAACTTTTTAGAAAATATTATTAACAACAATTACACTTGTGTTGCTACATTGATTGTGATTTGCCTAGAACTGGGTCCTATCCATTCTTCAAAGCCCTTGCATAAGAATAATTCAGCCAGTGGGCCTGCAGGTGTTATGCAAACCCTGACTGAGCACTGCTTCCTAGCATCCCAGAAACACTGATCGCGTGTGCCACACAATTAGCTCTTATCACTACATTATTAATTCCTCCACTAATGCAGGGCAATTTTAATTTGATAACACACTTCTTTGTTAAAACTTATTTCCCAGATCTATGACACCTGGGGGTGAGACTGTGTCTTTTTAGTTAATATTTGCATGTAATTTAATGAATTTCCAAGATGGAAATTAATACAAGAGATATAAATGTACATTCCAAAATGTCAAATAAGTGGGGCTTTTGTGCCAAATGCACTGACCTAAAAGAATGATAAGATGATTAGAGAACATAAAATGTGGGCTTTAGGTCAAAAAGGGGATAGAATAGCTTGGTTAAGATTAAGAGTTACTGATTGCATTTGATATGTATGTAGCCTAAAAAAGAGAGAACGCAAAATAGTAAAAAGAAAAAAAAAAGCAGTTTCAGGAGACTGGTTTACCTGGGATCAAAGAACACCAAGTGCAAGCCCCTGACAGAGCTGATGATGGACACATACTGTCCTCCATTCCCCAAGAAATTTCCCTGATCAGGCCTTCAAATAAAAAAGACAAGTCCCCTCTGGGAAGAGCAAGAGAGCTGACCTGGGAGAGATTATGGGTGGAATCCCAGTGGTCTCACCATTTACCAGACCAAATACAGATGGCTGATAGATAAATAGCCAGACAGAAATAGATATACATTTACATAAATGTCTATACCTTTTTGCTAGTTCCTGAAGCTCTTTTGATAAAAGGCAAAGTTTTTCATTAATTAAAGCTTAAAATTTGAATTATAGAACGCAATCATCTATGCAGGTAAGACTCACATCAGGATGCAGCAGCCAACATATGTATGTAACAATCCTGTGTGATTTCAGCTGCCCAGCTACAAAAGAAGTTATGCAGAAAAAACAATGTCCACAAGTTAAATGCCTCTATTTCTACCCCATGAATATTTTCTTTTGAAGAAAGTACATTTGCAGTATATTTCTTAATCAAGATAGAACTATAGCTATTTATAGTCCAACTTTTATTTTTTGCAACTTCGTCATATCTGCTCACATTGTTTTGTTAGATAGAATAAGTCCCTCGAAGGAAGATCCACATTGTATACACCTGTCTCCTCTTCACAGGCAAGTAAAGTGCTCAGTAAATAAAAACAAACATTTAATAGTACACTAAAATATTTCCGGAATCATTGGCTAAACAAAACCAAATTTTACCAAATTTACAGAACACTTAATACATCTATGAATATAGTTCTTGTTTGGGATCCTCTGATCTTGTGTCATAAATATGCAATGTATAATTTCATTTGGCAAATACTCATTACATTCCAACCATATGCCAGCCATTGTTCTTAGTTCTGAAAAAACAAAGACCCTACCCTTTCCTTTTGTGAGGTAGAGAGACACGCAAGCAAGTAAGTAACATGGTGTTACCGTACCGTGTCACAAAGGGGGAATCTCCCAGAATAGACTGTTACCAATTCTCATAAGGATCTCCAGGGATATTTGGCAAGTTTTACTTTATTTCCCATTCCGGTTTTATTCCCTACTGTAGCGCTTTAGAAGACTACCAATGATCTTTTCAGTTCTAAAATGCTGGCTAAATTTCCATAGGTGAAAAAGGAATATAGTACATTTGTTTGGCTTTATATCCATTTCCTCTTTTTTTCTTTTTATTTTATGAAAAGTAAACCAAAATTTCATAACAAAATATGGAGAAAATAACCATAGTTAATACATGTGACACTGTGTATTATTATCTTCAAAGTAGCCACTCAGAGTATAAGACATTGGCAGAGAAGATTCTCTTAAAAAGAAACAGATACTTCCTCCTATTAAAATTCTCTTGACCAAGGGGGCTGGGGATTTAGCTCAGCGGCATAAGAGTCTGCCTGGCAAGAGTGAAGTCACAAGTTCGGTCCCTGGTACCAAAAAAAAAAAAAAAAAGTCTCTTGACCATGTAAAATAGCTAGTCTTCATTTTCTATATAAATTCTCTATGAATTTTAAGACAATAACTTATTTAACTTTTCTTTATACTTACTAAAGAGTTAGTGATTCTTTATAATTTTTAATAAGCATAAATTTATACTTTACCAGTATAAAAGTAACTTTTAAATTACTTTTTATGTGTCACTTTTCTACTTTCTCTTTCATTTCCTTTTCTCCTTCTTCTTCCCTTTGTCCCTCACATCCTATGGCATATGTTCTTGTAAGATATTTTTCATGCACTATGAGGACTGATGAAACCCATGCTTCCTCTTAAGAAGTCCATAATTCTGTCAGGAAAACAGCGGGAACAATGTGCTACTAAGATCTCAGAGAAAGAATTTGGAAGTAAGGGTGAATAAAAATGAATAATTTGATGGTTGTCATTTCCATCAAAGTAGAAATGAAGTAGAAATGAAGAAATGTATTCAGAAATAGAACCATGAAAGCAAGGAATGAGAACTTTTTAAAAAAGCATTAGGGAATTTCAACTAACCATGACCGGGTGGATGTAGCAGGACACCAAATGGTGGTGATGGAAATAATTAGGATGTGTTATGTACATGGACCAAGTTCCCTCTGTGGCTGTAGTCACAATGCACTGCAAACATGAACTAATACAGAGGAAAAATATAAGGCTGGGAAAACCCGTTGAAGTCAGAGATTGGATGCCTCAGCATGTCACATAGCAATGGTCTCTGTGGCAGTGCACAGCCACTGTAAGTACTTTTGAGCAGAGGACCAAAATCAATAAAGATAAAAACAAATAAATTTCCTTGACTCCTAAATGTAAAGCTTGAGCTTTGAAAGGGAGACTTTCCAGTTAAAATTCTGCCCAGTCCAATCCCTAAAAACTGAGACACATTTCTTAAATATTTCACCCCAGCCTCAGTTCACCTGCAAAATGGGGTAATTAAGAACTCCTACCCAATGTGTCATGGAAATGAACTACTGTATTATCATAAAATGCCTGAGTCTCACAAAGATGAAGTGCTGGACAAATGTCACATTTCCTACACCACTGCTATGTACCCGATATGCATTACTGACATCTCTGATCTGTTCTAAAGCCTCACCCCTTCCCCACCCAGCCACTGGGTGAATGCTGTCAGTGTTATCCTTTGGCTCTGTGTCACACTTTTCTTCCTCTTCTTCTGACCTACTTCAAACTTTCACTTGTACTTACTTGAGCTATTGCTTTGATCTTCCTCCTACATTAGGCTGCTCAGGGCTGTACTGACCGAATTCAGTATCCTACTGGTCTTTAATAGTTTTATCACTGTACTAGCTGAGATATATTCACGGTTCTGAATGGTCTTTACAATTAAATCTAACTTCATAATTTCACAATAGGGCTGTATGATTCCTGGCCCCATCATCTGTATTGCAATCGGCTCCCATTAATTATTATATTTTAGTCAAATTCATCTTGTTTCTAGTAAAAGCCCTGTGGCCTCCTGACTCTGTGCCTTGAACATGCACCTTCTAACTTCATCCAGCTGTGAAGCAAGCTGATTTGCTTATGAAGACCTTAAGGAAAATTAGGGGGGGAAATAAGCTCTTTGGTTACATCATTGAACCATTGAATTAAGCAAATTTGGGGTCTCCTAACCTCAGGATTTTCTACCCTGAGAGCTAATAAATTCTGTTGTGGTTTAAGTCAGCTGATTTAGGAATATTCTATTACTAGTTATTGAAAGTATCCCCTGTAATAATGTGGTCACTCTCTGGATTTGCTCATGATTTAGCATGAAAATTAGGGAGAAAATAGCTTGTGAAGATGTTTTCCATGAAAATAAAACTTACTTGCCTGAAGGATGCACAGCTCCATGCTCCATGAGGTCAGGAGAAAAAATGGCTGTGGGCTCCCTTTTCCTGTGCCTGGGGCTGGTGCTGTAACTGCTATGGTTTCTGTGCCCTGTTTTACTGTTCCTGAGTCTTTCTGGAGAAAATTTTTCTCCTGCCATGAAAATTACTTTATAAAATTTAGGTGTTTTAACATTGAAAGGAATAAACAATCCATTTCTTGTCCAAAATTTGACCTTTTAAAATTCACTTCTTCTGCTGACAAATATCATAGGCCAAACCCTCAGGGAAAGTCAGGAGACAGTGTGGTACCAACCACAACCCTGTCTCTGGATCTTCTGCAGGAATTATACTTAAAAGGTACAACATTTCTTCATACTACTATGTTTTCCCAAAGTTTGGAGGACTCAAGCACCAGATCTTATTTTGCATATTTTCAAAAACTTCTAAAAGTAACTCTTTCGTATCATAGAGTAGCTCTGCTGGGTAACCCTCCATGAAGCCTGGAAGCCCACCATACACCTCCAGCCATATACTGGATTTCTGCTTTACTACCATTTTCTGTGACAAGCTTCTTAAGAGGTGATTTCTTCCTTGTTCCCTCAGCCCAGTTCCAAAGCATAACAGTCTCCATCTGTAATAAGGAGATACCTAGGAACTAGGAGTAGTATAAAATGAACAGGGCAAGGATGAGAGGAGGCTGAAGCAGGAAAACTTCTTACAAGACAATGGTCACAATTATAGTAAGGGTTTACTATAGGCCAGTGGAAGTGGAAATGAGTAAATGAAATGGATGTGAGTGATAATGCAGGACTGGTGTTCTCAGAAGATTGCGGTGCACTGGATACAAGAAATCGTGACGCGTAGAGAAATCAACCTAACTGTGGAACGCAAAGCACAAAGAATTGGGGAAAAATGATAAAGGAAACTAAGAAAGGAGGGAAGAGCACACATAAGGATGGGAAACAGAAGAAATGAGTTTAGTTTTAGTTTCTTTATAATCCTATTAAAGTTAGATAAATAAATTCAAATGCTATATGCTACTGGGTGTTCAGTTAATGGTTGAGACACCAGAATGTTCCTTTGAAATATATCTTGTAGAAGATTGCTTATTTTCTGCCAAGTCAGTCATTCTTTATTGCCTGAGACCATGTTTTTGTTTTTATTTCCCAGACCTTCCTAAATATTGAGGTGGCTAGACCACTGTTCTTACCAATGGACTGTGAAACAAAGGTTAAAAATGCTTGATCCTGGACCTGCCTTATGAAGAATGCTTTTCCCTTCCTTCTTGCTTAGGTCCCATAGCCCCCTGGTGGAACAGTACTCACTTATCTAGGATACATTCTAGCCCTCCAGAATATCCCTAAAACTATAGATAGGATTTAAACCTAAAATGTATTGCCTTTTCCATCTTAACTCAGCATTTATCATGTAAGTTGGCCGTAATTTTTGCAGTCTGAAGTGTGGCAGTAAAACTAGTATAATGTTTTTTCCTTCTTAGCAATTTCATGGACAGAAGATTTGTTCTTCCTTTCCATAGATCTTAGCAACCTCAGCCTACATTTTTTCCTTTCTATGTTAAATCAAAAATTTTCACCTTTTCATTAGGAGGAAGTACTTTACAGTTTCTCATTGGCATATTGGGATTGCCAAGATCACAACTTTTTCACTTTGGGGACATTAGTAAACAAAATAATGGTTAGTTGCACACAAGTACTACAACACAGAGACAGTTGATCTGATAACTATGAAGGTTACTGAGTAACTAATGGGTGGATAACACATACAGTATGGATATATTGGACAAGGGAATGGAGTTGAATAGAATGAGATTTCATCACACTATTCAGAATGGTGTACAATTCAAACCTTAGAAGTAGCTTATTTCCAGAATGTTCCATTTAATATTATCAGATTATGATTGACCTTGGGTAACTAAAACCATGAAAAGCAACCAACTAGGTGTAGAAGGACTATTACATCAGCTGCAAAGCCCTTCAGGGCTGCTGAAGAATTGTGATGGCAAAAACTGAATCTCTGCATGTAAAACAGAGCCAACTACTGAACTAGAATGTTTACCTTGGGTGGTTACATGATCATCCTGATCATGAGGCATAGCAGGTACCATTGTTCTCTAAGAAATTGACTCCTTAAGATGGCATAAAACTATGAAAAAATAGGATGATTAAAGAATTACATTGATGACACAAGTTTAAAAACAAACAAATACCTTTTATAGCTCTCAGTTTCAGAAAACTCTGGATGATCCTAGCATATATCTTACATAACCAAGCCTCTTTCCATCCTTTCTATGGTTGCTAGGAAACTCAGAGACATATTTGTGGTAAGACACTAGAAAATACATAGGACTAGCAAATACATGGGACTATGACTGCGTGATCTGTGCATTCTTGTCTCAGGTTTTTATTTCTTTTTTCTTATTTTTTTTCTTTCCCCTCATTACCATATGTATGAATTCTGCTATCCTGACACGCATAGGATATTTATAAACCATTTTAAACTATCAAGAATAAGATGGGCCAAGATATGACACAAAATAGATAATTGTCAAAATGACTCCTTGCTTAAAAACTGAAGTTTTATGTGTCAAAGCTATGAAACAGAATGGGACAATGTGTGCTGTTCCAAAGGTGATTTCAGAACAGTGCAATTTGGATAATCTACTTTGTAGCCTGCAATTTTCTGCTCTTTACATACAAGAATATATTTATTAAGCTATTTATAGATTTTAACATATAATTTACTGTTCTAAACACTCATTTCTTGATCTTTGCTCTTTATACCAGACATCCATTTAGAATACCATATATTATTCAACTGTCATAATAAAAGAGGCAAAATGAAAACACTCTGTTTTAATTTAGTACAGAATTATGTCTTAGTAACTCCTTTCCTGCTTTTGGTTATATTATTTATATGTATAAATTAAATAAATCATTTTCCTAAGAGTTTTAACAAAAATTGAATGGGCTTTTTGTAATGGTTCCTACCACCTACAAGTTTAATGATACCATATTGGAAGAATTATATAATCACTGAAAAGTTTCTAGAAGGTAGCACAGTAGTCCTGTTGTACCTATTCAAAAGTGATAGGAAAGGTCAATTCCATTTAACGTTTCAAATATATACCCTAATTTTAAAGCTGCTGAGCACTCACATATAATCATGAACACTTTATATATAATAGTGCCAGTGTTAGTATAAGAAAATGTATATTGAACTTTACACTAAATATATTTAATATTTAGATATATTATTTATATTTAAAGGAATTAGGAAACTTTAAAAAATTGCAATATTTCTACAATGCCCAGGTTCACGGTCTCCAGCCATGTAGGGAGCTTATGGTTCCATAGAATCTGGGCTACTTTTGAAGGGCTGTTATATGTTTGGTTGATGATTTATTCAAACAGAAGTTCAAACCTGCAATTATTACTTTTCTCAATGTTTTAATCAACTAGTCCACAATTCACAAGTGTAAAGGGCCAATTCATCAGAAGTGGAACTTTCTAATTCTCCATACTCATAAAACTGTCTTTTTCCAGTTTGTCAGTACCCATGACACTATTAACACTATTGTTCCATTCTTTCAAATTCTCTACTTTTTGTAATACACTTACCCATCTTTTAAAGAAACCCATGAAAGTAATCATACCTTTATCCACGAGTAAGTGCGGCATCTTATAACTTTGGTTGCCTGCTGTTGATGGAGGTGGCCCCTGAATGTCTCCCAACTAACCATGAGTAATACAGTATTGGCTTTTGTAAAATAAGAATAAACTGTAGCATGTATAATTTGATAAAAATAAATAACCAAATAACTAAAAAAGTTGTTCAGATCTTCTTTAAAAAAGTGACAGAAATGATCACTTACCTGTCTAGTGAGTATGATTATCTTATTATTAAAAATAATTTTTAAAAATTTACAGATGAGCTTCAAAAGCTAAACATTTCAGGGCAAAGATCACAGGAGAATTCACAGAGCACAATCCCATTCATATAAAGTTATAAATAGGCAACACACACACACACACATCCCACAATAATTAATTCAGGTCAGTGGTTACATGGTGGGTGGGAGGCATAGAGAATGAGATTTGAAGAGATACACAAAGAATCTCCTAAACTCCCAGAAAAACTGAAAAACAAGGCCTGCAAAGCAGAAAAATATCAATACGGAAGGTGAACAAAACTTTGTTCCTTTTAATTGTTCTAGTAAGAAAAGCTTATAACACTTTCAAAAGGAAACAATGGTATAATATACCAACTTAGTTTGAAATGTCAGCACTAATATTATGAAGGTCTTGAAAGTCTTCTTAGAAAAAGTTTCTGATTTTTTTTCCTGTATCGTTAGTAATTTCAGTAGAGGGACAAAACAGCACTAAATCTTCTGGACAGCTTGGTGTTTGTCTTTGGCTGTCAAGCAAAAAGGCAGCAACTCCACTTATTTGGAGAAGCTCAGAATATTTCACAAAATCAGGGAAAATAGAAAATGTAATAACTGCATGCTGGCTGGTCATTTTCTCCAACTGTCTTCGGAAGAAGGAATAGGCACACTTCATAGCCCTAGCACTGATGAGTTAAATTCCCAACTACATAATACCAGGAGATGAAATGCACATGGGAACCAACAGTTCATGAAGCACTGAAGCTAAAGATCAGAAAATATGGGCATTTTTTATTCAAACATGGGGTTCATTTGCTACACAAATTGTCTTTTATTTTCGGACCTTAGAAACTTTTATAAATTAATTATTTATTCAAATAATAAGGTTTTAATTGTTAGATGCACATAATTAGAGACTGTCAGTATAAGAAAAACTTAAATTCCAAGTTCAAACTCAGTGATCTCAATATTTTTCAGATGTTTCTTTGAAAGAACATGCACCTTTTCTAAGAAGACAAGAGGGTGTTTACTACTATTATTAGCCATTAAATTCAGAATGAAAATCCATGGATATATGCATGTGAGTGTGTGTATGTATGCACACAGAAGCACATTATATATTCTCTCTGTACAATATAAAGTATATATAAACATATATACCCAAGTACAATTTAGAGTCAAACATGTGTTTCTTTTTTGTCTCTTATTTTTTTTTCTTTTTTGGTCCTTTTTGCTTAACTTAAAGAATTTTTAATTGCATTCCTCCTTCAATACCTTATACTGCACAATAAGCCCTGTATTACCTCATTTCATCCAGTGGACACAGACTGCCCCTAAGAACTGGCATAAAATGTGGCACAACATGGTAGCCTGTCCCATCTGCCTTTAGTTTGGCTTCCAATTAAGCCTAATTGTGAAGGAACGACTTTCGGCCAAAGCATAATGAAAGGAAAAGACAAAGTTAGTTGGAATCTATGGGGAAATTAAAGGCAAGAATGGAGCCTGGGCTTCCGGAATTGCTTCCCAGATCAAATCTGGAAATGCTGAGAAGGGATTCCTCACATCAGGATATGGGCAGGATATGCTTTTTTGGAAGCTTCCTGAATCCTGATGTAATGAAGAAAGAGGACAACTGAGTTCTAACTCCAGCTCTGCTAGCAACTTACTGTGTGCTCTGAAGAAATCATCGCACTTCCCAGAGAATCTGTTCTTCCCTCAATATTTTCAAAATGTGGTCTAAGGATCTTAGAAGTCTCTGGAATCCTCTCAGGCAGTGTATCTCTTTTCATTCTTGTTTGTCAACAGCGGTTTATGGAGCTTTGTAGAAGCTGAACAGTGGTACAGAGGTACAACATATCATAGTAGGTTAAATGCAGAAGCAGATATGAGAATCCAGATATTTCCCCATAAATCTTATTTTTAAAAGATTTGCAAAAAAGGGAAGATATCATGCATCTCGCTGGTAATATATACCTGTAAATACACATATATAATGTACATATGCAAATAATTTAAAAGGTAATTATTTCATTAAAATAATTATTTGATTCATAATAAATCTACTAATGTTATTTTAAGTTAGTTAATAAACAATTAAAAATGTATCTTAAAATTTAATACAATAAATATTTGTAGACAAAATTACATACACTAAAACTCTTTAATAATTCTTATGATTGTAAACTGACTGAAATTAGTGAATTGAAAGTTGCCAGATGAAATGATTTTCATATTCCTTTTGAATACTGTGATACTTTAATATCCTATATATCATCATATGTTATTGCCTACAGAGAACAACTTCATAAGACAACAAGTTTTCTTTGGCCTGTACGGACACAATCTTTAAAGAAATAATTGAGAATATTTTAAATTAAACAAAAAATAGCAACCAGCGAACCACAATTTTCTGCATAGAGAATCCTCATTCAATTACTCATATCTGGATTACACTGCATTTTAAGGTCTCTATTCCTGAAATATTTTTTTCTAAATGTTTGTAGCAGGAGTTAGCACCTGTTCCAAAGTCAGCCACTTGTGGAATGAATACCAGAGAAGCTTACGCAGTTACTCGCTACAAAAATTCTAACCAACAGGGCCATTATGTATTGAATACTAACCACTCGATCAGTTGTTCATCTTGGGGATGTGACACGAGGCGAATCTATAGAGAGCAGTTTGCAGCACCTCTGAAAGGTACAGAGGCTGAGAACACAAGCTGCGAAGTAATAGAAGCCATAAACCGGTAGAAGTTTCTCTTAAACATAAGCCATGATATGGAAGCGAATGAGAACAGGCAGAAAAGTCTTCAGTAAATCCTCCAGGAAAAGTGTGGGGAGCCAGGGACAAAAGAAAATTGCCACAAAAAGTGCCTGACTGTTAAGAGTTGCTACCAGCATGGCTCAGTGGTGTCCTGCATGACATTTCAGCTCTCTGTAAGCCCACTGTGCAATTGCTAGAGTGAGAACCTGTTCCTCTTATGTCCACACATCTGTACAATAACAAGGCCACTGGGGTGTGTTTATTTTTTCTTCTTAGAAAGTCTTACACAGTACCACAGTGGTGGAGAACCTATTAGGAAACTGAAATGTAAAGAATGAGGAAAGGAAGAGTAGTATATGTGTTTAAAACAGATACAGATACAAAACCATTGAAGAAGTGTATTATGTGTGACTATATTTTACTGTACTGCATACAGATGCATAATCCTTACAGAGTTAGACTGTAGTAAAGAATCCACAAAACAAAAACTGCCGTCTAACAGCAGGGAATGGAAGAAACTGACCAGCACAGATCCAGGGGAAGAGCCATTTAGAAAAAGAGAAGGTGAACAAAGGTATTAAAGGACAAGGGTCATAAGAACACATAAGAGTTCTTTTCTTTCAGAACTTGTAAGAAAAGTAAGCTAAGAACAGCAGCTGGGAGTAAAAATCATTATACACTGAGATGCTCAGAGCCCAAAATGGATTAAAAGAATCTAAAATTCCAGAGAATCCCTTGTGTGCTTCCTTAAGAAATCGAGTACCTCAGATTTTTAGATGACTGATCTGACTCCATCATTAAAATGTAGTGTAGAGAAAGTATGCCACAGAGTTCACTGGCCCACCACCTAATCACTAACATATTTGCTGGTCTATTTATTCCCCCGTTCAATATATTTTTGCTGAGATTTGAATCAGTGGTTGGAGCCCCCACACAGATTAGGCACTCAGGAACTCTTTGGGAAATGAAAGAGATAAATATAGATTGTCAGACGCCACAGTGGTTGCAAGGATGAAACAGATGCTGTTCATGCTTCATAGAGCTGACAATGTGGGAAACAAACATCTAAATTCTCAAGGGTCGAGGCAGGTGTGATCTGCCTTGAGAAGACTGCCCATGGGGTCTTAGCAAGAAGTGGGGATGATTTACATCAGCGGGGAGGAGGAACATCTTCACGAAGGAGTAGGATTTGAAAGATAGGTGGGTCTATGACAGGCAAAGATTTGTTAGGAGGCCACAGAAATGGATTGGGAAGGCAAAGCAGGACCATAGAAACAGGAATGGATGTGACCTATTTGAAGACTGAGAGTTTGGTGGGTACAGTGTGCACAGAGGACACAGGGAGACTAGACAAGAGCAGACACACCAGGGGTGAGGATGAGGGGCCAGACACTTGCACAAATTTGGTTTCTTTTCTTTGCAATTTGGGAAATTGTAAGAGCTTCAGTGTGGAGGGATGACATAAAAATTAATTAGTATCCTTTCTAAATGCTTACTCTGCGCTAATATAATTTTGAATAATAAGCACAACTTCACAACTAAATAGGCACTGCATTTTTATTCCCATTGTATTTAGAAGTAAACTAAGACACGAGGAGCTGCCCCCCACAAATTTGCCCAGAATCACAGAGCACAGAGCTGGTTTCAAATTCAAGTCTAACTTCACTGTCCATGGTCTTAACATCTAGGAGTGTAAACTCAAACATCTTCCCAGGAATATAGGTCATGCAAACCAGGGAAGCAGACTGTACAGCACAAAGCAAGGAGTAGTGGGGCCTATGGTAAACACACGAATGTGAAGGCATTCAAATTCAAGGAAAAAAGCCGGAATTTAGCTCAGTGGCATAAGTGCCTGCCTGGCAAGCATGAGGTTGTGAGTTCAATTTCCGGTACCAAATTAAAGGGAAAAACTATGTTTTTGGCTCTGACTAAACAATCATTTCAGATACAGGCAGCAAGTTCATCATCTCTGCTGATGAAGCTCTCCCCTCTAATCAATTTTAGACAATTAATCTCAAATTTTATGAGGATTGGTCTGGTCAAGAAAAAGACAAGAGGAAGGAGGACCCTTTAAGGGGTCAACCCATATTTGCAGATGAAGGAAAAGCAATGTAGTGCACTGAGGAGGAAAGGCAAGGGCACTGTGGTACAGAGCACTGCTGAGGCATGGTGATAGCTTCTCATTAGGGGACAGAGATGAGTGGAACTAAGCACTTTTTCAACCCCAAATCACATCTCAGTTTTAACTCTTCTCAACCCTGCTACAGGATCTTACCTATTACTGAAAGCATCCAAAGAATTCAGGCTCATTCAGACCATTGGTGGTTTTTGGAGTCTTGGCAAAAGATGTTATGAAGAAAACAAAATTGGGGACTTTCCTCATATTTGTTCAGTGAGGTAGTTGGTAGTTATAAAATCTCCAACATCATACTTTTCTTCCAATCTTTTCTCACTCATGTGCCATAGATTTATTTCAAAGTTTATTTTGCTTTTTTTTTCCTCTTCCTTCTCATACATAATATCTAACCCTGTAGGTTTCTATCCCAGGTTATTCCCTCAAAATTTATACTCACCAGTCCATTGTTGTTTGAAGCTATACTATCTTGCCAAATGAAGCCTAGGAGTCATTTCCTCACAGGAAGAAAGGAGCTCGGTGGCCATGTTTCTACACCAGCAGATCTGGAAAGAGCCCACCTCCCATCTCACTGAACTGCTTCAAGCATTTCTTGCATGCATGCATCAGACTTTCTAAAAAGAATCCTGCTGGTGAAATTTTTCCTTATATAGTTACAAAGCTACTAGGTCAACGAGGACATGGAGTTTCAAGTATACCTGACTGGGAGGAGGACTGTATCAGAAAATAAGGGGCTGGGGACACAGTACCAGTATCCATGAAAGAAGTCAGATCTGGAAACAAGAATTAAGATAGAGTTGAAGCAGTAAAGGACAGTGAGGGAGAGGAGATGGAGAAAAGAGAAGTTTGAGCAAACAGCATTAAGTAAAACGTATGATAATGAGGCAAAGGCAGGAAATGTGTGGAGACGCCAGCAAGGCTAGAAGCATAGAATAAGAGACAAGCAAAACACAGAAAACCAGTGCAGGAGTTTTGGGTCACCCAGCCACCGAGTCCAAAATATAGATGCCGACCTTGACTGCTCCCTCTCTCAGACCCTATGTCCAGTTCATCAGAAAATAAGGTTGACTCAACCTTTTCAGTGTCTCAACACTCTTCACCCTTGTCACTTCCAGCTGATCTACGCCATCAGCTCCTCTTACCCAAGTAATCCCCAATTGTACTCTCCCCTGGCAAAGTCCTAAACCCAGCAGGGCTGTCAGAGCGAGGCTTTACAACAACAGGCAGATCTCAATGGTTGTTTGCTCAAAAACCTTCACTTGCTCCCAGGTCTTTCAAAGCCAAAATTCCTACAATCTCTGATGTCCTGAAGCCTTCACATAATCTACTCCCCCTACACACCTCATCTGGTCTCTCACTCTTGTCCCAGCCCACACTTGCCCCTCCCTTATGGTTTCCTACCCCTGCTAGCACCTATCACATGCACTCCCACATGTGGGTCTTTGCACTGTCCTCTTTTCTTTGAATGCTCATGTGAGATATCTAGGGCACTAAATATAAAGAATTAGGGTTATATCAGTGCTGAACCTAAGAGCAAATGCCATGTTAAATTTTTATCTCTAAGAATCTCACTTACCTCACCAAAAATCTACCCCTAAATGTCATACAGTTGATGGAGATTTTAATTTGATGATACAGTATGTGGTTCTTATTTATTATGTCCATTACTTATCTGTATTCCTTTTAATAAGTAGTCATATAAATTTTATATGCTTTTTTGTGCATACATTTCAAGTGTCTGAAGAGTGCCCGGAATATATGAGGTGCTTACCAAATATTCAATAAATGAATGAATGAGGGTGAGGTGGCCCAAAAATACCAAATGTTGCAGATAAGTCATTTAATACACAAGTTAAAACAAGATTAAAAGACTTGGGAATACTATGGTTATGATGTTCTTGTAAGAAGAGAGGCAAGATCATGAAGCAAACTGTAGATGGTTGGAGACTGACTGTAGAAGAGTAAAAGCAGTGCTGATGACGGACAGTGGGTCCTAAAGAGTGAGGTACCGAGTGTCAGCTATTGATTCTTTTTTTCTTTTTTTCTTTTAAAGAGAATAAAACAAAAAAGGACAGATCTAAGCAGATCAGAACAGAACAATGTAAGCAACATAGCACTTCACAACAAGACAACTGCATATTAACAGTAGCTATCATAATGTCTCTTTCTTTGAAATAGTTGAGCTTAGCATCACAAACAATAATGTCAAAACAAAATAGAATAAAATCACTCAAGAGAATGAAAATATTGCAAGGCATTTTGAATCAAATAACCGAAAATAGACAATGGCTACTATATTATCTCATTTTCCCTAAAAAATTTGTTTATACTATCATACATATTAAAATCTAATAAGACACAATGCGCTAGAACCAATGGTAATAGAAAAACAAAGCATGATAGGACTTCAGAGCAAGATGATATCAAATCAATAATGACTGCCATATTGTCTTTTCTTCAAAGTAACTATTCATACTATCACATATATGAAGATCAAACAAAACAGAATAAAACCATTCCAACCAATGAATGAAAACATAAGACTTCAAAGCAATATAATGGTGAACCATGATTACCATAAAATCTTTTGTACTTTTACCATTTCTTACACTAGGGAGAAAGACTATATGGTATTTATACATGTGAGTTTGATTTATTTCACTTATGAGTATGGATTCAAGTTGCATCCATTTATTTATAAATATCTCAATATGATCATTCTTTATAGCTGAGTAGTACTCCAATGTATAAAAGTACCACAATTTTTTTATCCATTCCTCGGTTGATCGGCACTTAGGTTGTTTCCAAGATCTGGTTATTACAAATTGTGCCTCTATAAACATGGGTGCACATATATCACTGTGGTAAGATGTTTTCAGTTCTTCTGGGAATATGCCTAAGAATGGAATAGCTGGGTCAAATGGGACCTCCAACCCCAGGTTTTTGAGGAATCTCCAGATTGACCTCTACAGTGGTTGCACCAGTCTACACTCCTACCAACAGTGCAGAAGAGTTCTTTTTCCCCCACTGCCTCTCCAGCATTTGTTGTTGGTAGTTTCGTTGATCCTGGACATTCTTTCTAGAGTGAGATGGTATCTCAGTGTGGTTTTAATTTGCATTTCTCTAGTGAACCAATGATGATGAACATTTTTTCATGTATTTATTTGCCATTCGTATTTCTTCATCTAAGAACTGTGTGCTCATCTCAGATGCCCATTTTTGGATTGGGTCTTTGAATTTTGGGGGTCTGATTTTTTTAATTCTTTACAAGTACTAGACAGAAGTCCTTTGTATGAGGGACAGTTCACTAAGATTTTTTCCCAGTTGGTGGATTTTCTTTTCACTCTGATGGAGATTTCTTTCAACATGCAGAAACTCTTTAATAAGACATGATCCCAGTTATTGATTCTGGGAAGTATTTCCCGTGCAGTTTTGTTCTTGTTCATAAATTCTCTAACAACCCCTATGTCTTCAAGATTTTTACTTACTTTGTCTTCCAACAGATTTAGTGTTTCTGTTTTAATATTTAGATCTTTGATCCATTTAGATCAAGTGACAGGAATGGGTCTAATTTTAGTTTTTGGCATATGGAAAGCCAGTTTTTCCAGTACCATTTATTAAAGACATTATCATTCTTCCAGTGAACATGCTTGGCCCCTTTATCAAAGATAAGGTGGCTGAGTGTGTTCATAGTTGTATCTTCTAGTCTATTCCATTGATCTTCAGGTCTGTTTTTGTTCCAATACCATGCTGATTTTATTACAGTAGCTTTGTAGTATAACTTCCAGTCAGGGATTGTGATGCCTCCTGCCTTGGCTTTGCTGCTTAAAATTGCCTTTGCTAGTCTAGGTCTCTTCTGGTTCCAAATGAATTTTAGGAGTGATTTCTCTAGATCTATGAGGTATGTTAGTGGTATTTTCATTGAGATTGCATTGAATCTGTATAACAATTTTGGGAGAATGGCCATTTTCACAATATTTATTCTTCCTATCCTTGAACAAGGGATGTCTTTCCATTTACTGAGGTCCTCTTCAATTTCTTTTTCCAGGATATGGTAATTTTCCCCATATAACTCTTTTACATCTTTCATTAGATTAATTCCTAAGTATTTCATTTGTTTAGATGTTAGTGTGAAGGGTGTGGCTTCTCTTATTTCTGTCTTGGTGATTTTGTTGTTAGTGTATAAGAATGCTATTGATTTTTGAGTACTGACATTGTATCCAGCTATATTGCTGAATTTATTTATTATATCTAGGAGTCTTTTAGTGGAGGTTTGGAGGTCTTCTATGTAGAGTATCATGTCATCTGCAAATAATGATAGTCTAACTTCTTCTTTTCCTATCGTTACTCCTTTTATTTCTCTCTCTTGTCTAATTGCTCTGGCTAGTATTTCCAGTACTATGGTGAATAGGAGTGGAAATAAGGGACATCCTTGTTTTGTGCCTGATTTCAAAGTAAAAGCTTTCAGTTTTTGGCCATTTAATATGACACTGGCTGTTGGTTTGTCATAGATAGCCTTTATCATATTGAGGTAAAGACCATCTATTCCAATTCTCTGTAAGGTTCTTATTATGAATGGGTGTTGGATCTTATCAAAAGCTTTTTCTGCATCTATAGAAATGATCATGTGATTCTTACTTCTAGCTCTATTGATATGATGGATTACATTTATTGATTTACATATGTTGAACCATCCCTGCATGCCTGGGATGAATCCCACTTGGTCATGGTGTATAATCTTCTTGATGATTTGCTGCATCCTGTTTGCCAATATTTTATTGAGAATTTTTGCATCTATGTACATTAGGGAGATTGGCCTGTAGTTCTCTTTTTTAGTTGGGTCTTTCTCAGGTTTTGGTACTAGAGTGATATTTGCTTCCAGTAATGACTTAGGGAGAATTGCTTCCCTTTCAATTTCATTGAAGAGTTTGAGGAGTGTAGGCATTAAGTCTTCTTTGTATTTCATGTAGAATTCCTCAGTGAATCTGTCTGGCCTGGGCTCTTCTTTGTTGGTAGGGACTTGATTGCATTTTCAATTTCATTAATAGAAATTGAGTTATTCATCAGTTTTACATCTTCTTGATCCAGCTTGGTTGGTTCATATGTTTCTAGGAATCTGTCCATTTCTTCTGTGTTATCGAACCTATGAGGGTAGAGGTTTTTGAAATAGTTGTTGATGATCTTCTGTATTTCCACAGGGTCAGTAGAGATTTCACCTTTTTCATTCTATATTGTGTGAATTTCAGTCTTTTCTTTCCTTTTTTAAGTTAGGTTGGCTAGGGGCTTATCAATTTTATTTATTCTTTCAAAGAACCAACTCTTTGATTCATTGATTCTTTGTATTGCTTTCTTAGTCTCTACTGCATTAATTTCTGCTCTGATCTTTATAATTTCCTTCCTTCTTTTGGCTTTAGGCTTGGCTTGCTCTTCTTTTTCTAGATGTTTCAGGTGTAATATCAGTTTGCTTATTTGTGTTTGTTCTGTTTTCCTAATGTGGGAACTCAGTGAAATAAATTTTCCTCTGAGGACCACTTTCATTGCATCCCACAGTTTCCAGTAAGTTATATTTGTATTTTCGTTTGCTTGCAGATATTGTTTAATTTCTTCTTTAATTTCCTCTGTGACCCACTGATTGCTCAAGAGTGTATTATTTAATTTCCATGTGTTTGTGGGGTTTTTGCAGTTACTTTTATCATTAATTTCCAGTTTCCTGGTGCTAGGATCCGAAAACACACATGGAATAATTTCAATTCTTTTGCATTTACTTAAATATGTTCTGTGGGTTAGTATATGGTCTATTTTAGAGAATGTCCCATGTACTGCTGAGAAGAATGTATATTCTGATGTTGTTGGATGGAACACTCTGTATACGTCTATCAAATCCATTTGTTTACAGGCATGATTCAGTTCTGTTATTTCTTTGCTGATTTTCTGTCTAGTTGATCTATCCCTTTGTGTCAGTTGTGTGTTAAGGGCTCCTGTTATAATTGCGTTATTGCCTATTTGATTTTTCATTTCTGTTAATACATGCTTTGTGTAGTTGGGTGCTCTGGAATTTGGTGCATATATATTTAAGACTATTCTCTCTTCCTCTTGCCGTTTTCCCCTAACTAGAATATAGCAACTTTCTTTATCTCTTTGAACTATTCTTGATTTGAAGTTCACGTGGTCTACAAACAGAATAGCTACCCCGACTTTTTTTTTTTTTTTAATTCCTGTTGCATGGAGTATTGTTTTCCATCCTTTGACTTTCAGTCTATGAGTTTCCGTTTGGGTTAGATGGGTTTCTTGTAGACAGCATATGGTTGGACATTGTTTCTTGATCCATTCTGCCAGTCTGTTTCTTTTAATTGGTGAATTGAGGCCATTTACATTAATGGTTATAACTGTCGTATATTTGTTTATTGTTGACATGTTATCTTTCTGATGCTGATCTTAACTTTCCATTCTTTGTAATTGTCTTTCTTGCTTAGTGGTTTTTTCCTATGTGTATCTAGAATGTCTTTCAGTATTCTTTGTAGGGTTGGTTTGGTGATCATGAAGTTCTTCAGCTGTTCTTTGTCATGAAAGTATCTTATTTCTCCATCCATTTTTTGCAGGGTACATCAGTCTGGGTTGGAAGTTGTTTTCCTTTAGGATCTGAAACACTTCACTCAATGTTCTTCTTGACTTCATTGTTTGTGTTGAGAAGTCTGCTGTGATTTTAATATTCTGTTCTTATGTTGGATTTCTGGGATGGTGATTATTATATGTCTGGGTGTAGTTTTGTTTTGGTTATGGCTATTTGGAGTTCTATATGCTTCACTAAGCTGTATGTCAGTTTCCATACTCATGTTTGGGAAGTTCTCAGCTATTACTTCTGTCAATAGCCTCTTGATATCATTTGTGTTGTCCCCTTCTTTTTCATTTATCCCTATTAATCTTATGTTGTTTTTCTTTGTGTCATCTTGCAGCTGTTTAATTGTTATTTCCTGATTTCTTGTTATTTTTAGAAGATCTTTCCTTTCCTGTTCACTAGCTGCAATCTTATCTTCAAGGTCTGAGATTCTATCTTCACTTTCATTGAGGCAGTTTTTGCAACTTTCAATAGAGTTTTTTATTTCCTGTATATCTCTTTGAATCTGCTTCATGTATTCTGTTTGTTTCTTCAACTGTTCACTCAGGGATTCTATAATTTTGCTTTGTTCCTCTAATTTTTTAGCTGTGTCTTCGTTGGATGCATTCAGTATTTCTTTCACTACTTTTATCATTTCTTCTTTTACCTGAGACTTCCCTCATACTTGTTTCTTTATTTCAGTTGATATCATTTCAGGCATTTCAGGTGTATGTGTAGTATTTTCTTCTATGTACATGGCTCCTAGGTTTTCTTGGGATGGGCTGGAGGTTTGAGATTGCATTTTGGTCTTTCATTTTGTCATTTTCCTATATTTCCCTGTTTCCAGTGATGTTCCAAAGCTTTCCCCTGGTGCATTGGAAATCACCTCCTGCGCCCTCCACCATTGGGACACACATTGCCTTGGTTCTCCTCGCTTGGTGGGCCTGGCTTCCCTGGTTGTAAGAAGGTCACTGGGCATGGTCCACCCAAGCCTGTGGAACCTCTGGAGCCCAGTCCAGCATCCTAAGAGGGCTAGGTGGGCACCCAGCTGCCAGAATCGATGGTCCCAAACTTTTCCGGGCCTGCCCTGGGAGCTGCAATTCACCCCATGGCACTGTGTGGGCCTAGCTCCCCTTTTGGCGGGTCTGGCTCCACTGGTTGAATGAAGGTTGCTAGGCGTGGTCCACTCAAGCCAGCAGAACCTCTGGAGCTTAGTCCAGTGTCCTAAGGGGGCTGGGTGGGCACCCAGCCACCAGGATCAATGGTCCCAAACTTTTCCAGATCTGCCCTGGTGAGCTGCAACTCACCTCGCGGCAGCGGCGTGGGCCTGTTGCCCCTTTCGGTGGGCCTGGCTGCCTTGGTTGAATGAAGGTCGCTGAGCGTGGTCCACTCAAGCCCATGGAACCTCTGGAGCCCAGTCCAGCGTCCTAAGGGGGCTGGGCTGGCACCCAGCTACCAGGACAGAATGATCCCAAAATTTTCCGAGCCTGCCCTAGTGAGCTGCAACTCACCTCTCAGCGCGGCATGGGCCTGGTGCCCCTTTTGGCAGCCAGCTGTTGATTCTTGAAGTTTGTCATGGAAGGACAGTTGAGAAACAAGCCCTTGGCTCAAACAGAGAGATCTTCAGAAAAATGAAACCCAGAATTATCATGTGATCCAAAGCAACTGAAATCCATGTGGTGAAAATGTACCTGCATTCTTGTGACCCCTGCAGCATTATGTGTGATAGCCAGGTTACAGACTCAAACTAGATGTCCATCTACACATAAAGAAAATTGGGAATAATGCACAATGAAATATTATATAGCCTTAAAAAAGAGGGAAATTCCATCATTTGCAACAACATGGGTGATCCTGGAAGACATTCTTCTGAGTGAAATAAACTACACACAGAAAAAAAAATCACAATCTTATTATGGGCAAAATCTATTAAAGTTGAACTCATTAAAGACTAGACTGATGTTTAGAGGCTGGGACAAGGGTGGCTGGGGAAGAGGACAGGGGTGATCAAGGGCCTGAAGTTTCAGGCAAAAGGAATAAGCTTTAGCGATATAATGTACAGAATGGTATTTATACTAAATGGCAATGTTTTGTGTACTTCAAAATTGCACAAAGAGTAAATTTTAATTTTTTTGGTGCAAAAAAAAATGCAGGAGGTAATGGATTTGTTTATTAGTTTTATTTGTTCATTTAATGTTACAAACAAATACAAAAATATCACATGGTACATTGTATTCCCTAAGTGCATCCAATCATTACTTATCAGTTCAAGATAATTTCTTCAAAGTCCTTAGCTTGTAGCTCAGGGACAGGTAGAGAGTGAGGGTGAGTGGTTAACCCAAATTGTAAGAACAGAAAGACATGGTTTGGAGGCCAAAGAGAGAAAGCCAGAGAGGATTGAGCTGCTAAAGATGCAAAAGAAAAATGATAGTTACCTCTGTAAGAAGGAGAGTGAAAGAGAGAAGAGAAAGCAGGGAGGATGGACTAAAAAAGATACAGAGCCATTTAATAAAAAGAATCCTTGTGAAGAAGGGTCCTGGTGGTCCAGTGCACAAAGGTGCTGTGCTCATGGATTGCAATCACCTCACACGTTAGTAGTTCTTGTGGCTGTGGTGAAAGCGAAAGGAACTTGGTTCACACAAGGAAGCATTTAAACTCACTAAATCAAAGACTGGAGAGGAAAGATTCAAAGGGAACAGGTAAAACCAGAAGCCAAAAGATTAAGTAGTTCTTAAGATAAACACAAGAAAGATGTTTGAACAGTAGAATAAAATCATCAATTCCTTGAGTTCTTTAACAAAGGAGTATTAGTTTTTGCAGCCATTAAGTCATCCACTAAATGGCTAAACTTGAAACCTCAGACCCTCAGCCAGGTTTCTGATCTTAATTGGGATTGGAAAACAGAGTGTAATACAGAGACAGGGGTGGGAAGGGAGAGACGGAGACAGAGACAGAGACAGAATTCTCATCAGTGTCTGAAACCAGCTAGAGAGATATTCAAAATCACATTTAAGATGAAATACAAGCACAAGCAATATATTCACCTGGTGCTCACAAATCCCAGGGAAAATTAATTAGCCACTTGGGGACGCAGTTATATTTTCTCCTCTGTAGGTGCTCTGTGGAGAAAGGGCAAAAATTTGGAATCACTTCTACCAAAAATGAAATTAGTTTATATGCTGGTTTCAAGCCCTGGTTTCCATGTAAGTGAAAAATAAAACTGGAAACACATGTGCTCTGAGGTTGCCCCTGACTCACTCTACCCTTTAATAAGAACATCTAGAACGGTGACAAAGTCACTGCTCTATGGGAGGAGAGGTTCAATCTTTCACCAAACCATACATCACTATATTCATCAACATTTTGCTCAAGAAAGTTCCTTTGCCTAGGGTCTTAGGAGGTAATGTGTGCCTTCTCTGGGCACCTCAATCCCTGGAAGATCCATCAGCACATTGTATTACTTAGTGATTTCAAACTTGCCTCTGCTGAGCTCATTTTTACTATTCCAGCTTCAGGAAATTCTAGAGAGTAAATTTTATTTCTGTTGCTTGAAAATCAGAAGTCTTTAAGTAAACCAAGTATCATATGTATCCAAAGTAATCAGCCTCTTTTTCCAAGGCTTGCTCAAAATCTTCATTAGCTTGCACTGACATTTTAATTGTGTGCAACTGTTTTGTCTTTTACAACAAGACACAGCTAGCTTACGTATCACGAACGGTAAGCATACGCCCTTTTGAGCAAATCTTATTACTATATAAAATTTCAGCCCAATAGCCACAGGTGCAAGAGGCAGTGTGTCTGCAGTTCTCAGTCTTGTTCTGTTTTATTCTGAGCGATTCCAGACTGCGTGATCACTAATGAACATATCGAGTTTCGTGCTCTGTAAGAAGTTGCAGCCAGTGTCTCTGTGCCTTTGCCTCGGTGTTTCTGAGAGGGGCAGAGCCTCAGGGAGGGGTGGATGGAATTGGAAAATATAAATAACAAATCAAAAATTACAATTGATTGGATAAACAATTTCCCTTAGTCTGTTTCTTAATAAGTGATCGATTTTATGATCAATATTCATTATTTCCCAGAACATACCAAACTGCTTATTGAACAAATGAATGGCTGAAACTACAATGACACAGAATCAAAAAGGTGAACCAATTTCTTTAATAACATGGGTTGAACAGACTGTCTCATCTTACCTAGTTGTTCCACATCAGTGCACTTTTCTACATAGCCCTTTAGAAAAAGGCTGGAGTTCAGGAAAACAGGGGAGGTAATTCATTACTCATTAAAAGAAATGGGTTAAGGGAGCACGTGTTAGTGAGTGCGAGGGCTGGGTTGCAGATTGTGCTCCACTGTCCTTTGTCTGCTCAAAATAGTCTCCTTACTGCCAAACCAGGCTCTCCCTGAAGGTGTTGCTTTTTGAAGTTGCTGCAACACATGAATATACAGGAAATCGAGAAACCCAGAGCATATTCACATTCTAGAAATATTTTATATTGAAATTCTGGAAGACGATGAGCAGACAGTTGGGTTGAAATAGCTGAAGTTTAATTGACTACTTGTGACATTTGTTATTTTGTTTGCTTTTTCTGGGATCACGTTCAAAGCATTTAGTGGAACCTAACGGATTCTGATAACCTTTTAAAAGTATCTGGGGTACTCCACGGTTTCCTTCATCCTTTTGAAATAATCTGGTGACAGGCATATTTTTGAATGGCTGTGATTGCCCTGATTTTTAGTGGTTTTCCGTAGTCTTGTGGAGGTATAAGGAGGCTATAGGCAAATGCCATTGCACTGGCAGCTGATACAAGGATAATGTCACCCAACTTATAGCCCTAATGGAGAACAAGCTCGAATAAGTTGGCAAAGGTGGTTGGCAGGACCTCCGCTTGGTGCGGCGTCCTCAGGGAGAGTGACTGGGCAGGGGCTGCCTTCAGCTGGCCTTCCAGGCCTGCCTGGGAGTAAAGAGCCACAGCAGCTTCCTCCCTTTGAGGCCAGCTCTTCACTCTCACCTTTCATCTCGTGGTCCCACATCGTCTGTAAGAAGAGCATAATTACACAGCTTCATGAGAAACACCAGGCTGATCAATTATGAAAGCAAGCGATGATTAACTAGTTTCTTTCTTTTTTAAAAAACCACATCACTTAGTTAAAGTCAGTCATCCAAGGCTTATCCAGACTACTTAGGAAAATCTCATTAAATCAGGCTCTCCTAATTAGAAATTAGATAACTCTGACAGGAGCAAAGCTACAGTTTACCTTTGTACTGTCTGTAAAAAAATATTGTTGTGAAGCAAAGGAATAACATAAACAAGGCTTAATGATTTTCCGTATCTAAAGTTCTAGGGTGGATTCAACATCCTCCTAAGTATCTTGACAGCAAGATGTCAACCTTAAAGCTATCTTCATGCTGTGTGTAAACCTCCTCCTCCAGAAAATACTCCGAGCTTTAATTGTCAAACATTCTTACCTATCACTAAGAGAGCCTAAGTAAAGACTTTACTAGGTAACATAATTGGAGCCTTGTTGTAATTAAAGTTACTTTAGTGTATGCATAATGTCTCATTTATACAGAATCATCAGGAATTCATACAAGTAAAATTTTCAGACAACTGAGATTTTATTTTAAGCCACAATATTTATTTATTTAAATTGGGGAGGTATGGCACAGTGACTAAAAATGAGTGGTAAAGCTGTGTCCACCTCTGGTTGCACTGTGGACAAGTTGAAGTCTCTTCTGAGCTTCCTCATCTGTAAAATGGAACAGTAATGGTAACTCTTCCTCATAGAGTTCTGAAGATTTAATAATAATATATATTTAAAACCTTTGATCAATGTTTACTTCATAGTAAATTCTCAAAAAATTACAATTATTTAATCCTTTGAGAAAGAATTTAGAAAAAGCATATTGCATAATCACCTGCCTTGTCAAGCAAAGTGCACTGAGTATAATTTAACCCATTAGTTTTTGAAAATCACCATCATGAAAATAACTGTATATGCCTTAGGGGACCACTTTTTGTTTTATTAAATCACATCGAATTATCATAGTAGCTAATAGTTATTCGTCTTTCTCTTTTCATTGCTCTTCATTATCTGCTATCAGTGTGTCCCCAGTGTTTCTAATAAAGTGATTTATTTTATTCACAGTGGTCTGGATGAGGTTTTGTGAGCAATATGTCCTCTCTTATGAAATGTATTGTGTGTGCTTTCTAGAAGCTGGTTTCTACACAGATAATAAGAACTTTCCCAAGTTCTCCTGAATTCCAGAGTCTAGATTTAATGAATTTTCTGCATGTCTATATTTTTATAAGCATAATGCTGCCATATTTATAAGCCATAGGTGTATATTTAAAGTCCCATAAACCAGAATTTCCACTGATTCCGGCCATCCTCCAGTTAATGACATTTTATAGAATTTATTTCTATGAATTGTGGGCCCCTTTTAATTGACAGAAGGTCATTGTAGTCAGAGTGACTTACTAGTATTACTTAGAAGATGCTAACTTGCTAATGTACTGTTTATTCTCATTACTCATTTTCACCTATGAGTTAAATTCATCTAAAAGTGTGGAAGTTTGGGGGACACTTGGGGTAGGAATTTTTCTGGGTCCTTCATCATCTGATCTGAAGTCTCTGAAATAAGACTCATGGCAGAAAAATGAGATACAGAAAATTGTTAACAGCAAAGCACGGTGAGTGATTTCTGTAATAAGTTTACATCTGTCAGCATCAGATTCAGCACAATTGGAGTCCAAGCTCTATCTTATGTGTAACATTTTTTCATCACATGGGATAGGACACAAGCTAATAAGGCATTCAGGATTTCCAGAACATAGATGTGATCTTACTTAGAGAAGGAGGACATGTTTTCTCCAAAGAAGCAAAGATAGATGTCAAAAGACATGTATGCTCCAAAGCATATTATAAAATTCTCACCTTGTTCCTCTCCATATCAAATATAAGTAACAATATAATGACATTATTTGATAGTTTGCAATGGTCAATACCATAAGGATGTCAGTGACTAGTAGTGATGTTTTTTGTCTGATGGTGGCACTTCAGCAAGAAATGAATGCTGTGTGAGAAAGCTGTAAGTAAATCAAAGTTGAGGTAATGGTGACACTGGCGCAGAAATTCAAATAATGTGATGGATAAAATAGAATCCCTTCCTTCTGCTCCCAGGCTCAAAATAGAATAACAGGAAGAAAGATACCAATACCAAGTAACTTTCCTGAGAATATTTATAGTCTTTGAAGACACTGATTTTGCTACCAATCAGCATGGAACATTTCTGTAGTACATTTAAACTAAACTGCCACGTTGGCCTCCCCTACTGGAAAATGGAACAGCCCGGAAATTCTATTTGAAGACTTAGATGTTAGACCTAAGAACGGATGCCAAGCTATATTAAAATCCAAAGTATGGCAACCAACCATCCATGGGATGACAACATACTTTGGATCCAAACCACCTGTGCTCTGACCAAACACCTTAGCTATGGATGGCAGCCACGTCCTGGCTCCAGGTTGAAGATTAGCCATGGCTTGGTCCAGCACCTCACCTTCTGGTGAGCCCAGTGCACAGCTGAGCTCAGACCTGAAAGAGAGAACAGCTGCAGTGTGATGCTGCCCTGCATTGCAGTTCCCAATTCTCACAACCGCAGGAAGAAAGATGTGATTTGCAAAATCTCAGAATTTTGTATTCTATCCTCCATGATAGGTTTGTCCTTTGGGTCTCCTTGAATTTCAATAACCATCCACAATCACCAAGAGATAAAGCTATTGTCTTTCCTCATCTTCTTACCCTATCAAAATTTGTTTTCAAAGAGTTGAATTTATCCTGAGTGTGATAATTACTTCAAGTACTTCCAACACCCAAGAAGATTCACATTGTAACAAGGATCAATGCACTAACGGTAGTTTTAATCTAGGATGTATAAAGTGATATGCTCAAGTAGTGAAGGAAAATATTAATTCTTCTACTCATGTATACTTTTCATGTACAAACGTTTAAATATTCCCTCATATTTAATATATATTGACCCTGGCGCCCTCCCTAATCTGCCTTGCCAAGTAGTCATATGTCACATAAGTTATATGAAATGACCTGAGAAAAGAACAGGAAATCTATAGTGTAGAATGGTTGACAAAGGTCCTCTCAGGTCATCAAACTGCTGAAGGTTTTTGGTGCCATTGAGAAATTTGCTTAGGCTTACTTAACTAAACTGGTGTGTTGTGTTATGAAGTTTTAATTAAACAGAAACTTACAAAGTAGATGAGAAAATTTATAAATTTGTATGAAAAAAAATACCTCTTCATTGGCATCATTCATCAGTAAAGAAGTTGAAGCTAAAGTGTCAAAATCCTACAGGATTTTGAACACAACAATTGTGATGTGTTCAAAATAGTAAAATATTTTAAATTATTGGTAATGATGTAGAAATGGCCCTTATAAAGTTTTTGTAGCACACAGAGGATGCTGGTTATCTCAAGAACTAAAGTGCAAATCTTATTACTCTTCAATATCCTCATGAGGTTGCATTTTTGTTTAGCTAAAAACAGAGTATAAACTTCATGACTTTTTCTGGTCCTTGAGGCTTAACTCAATATTTTAATTATAGATGAGAAGAACTGTGTATTTTAAACAAAAACTTAGAACTACAGAAAGAATATTTTAAAGTTGGTACTAAGAATCATTCTCATTGCATTATGATTTTAGTACTGAAAATGATATGTCTGCCACTTTAAAAAAAAAGCTCTTATATCTTCACACTTCTTAATATAAAAACAGATATTATAATCTGGTTAACAAAATCCTATATATCAAAATTCTCATAGGAATTTAAATTCATTTGCTAAGATTATAAGAATGTGTATCTTCTAATTATCTTGTGAAGTACTGATTAACACTAGGAAAGATGGACATTGGTTTGTTAGGGACAACACACATGCCTGTATAGTGACATAAGAGATTCTAATCTGAATATCACAAACAAGAACATGTAGATACAACAGCCTTTCTCCATTACAGCTGTACTTTGATAAAGCATTCTTTTTGCTGCAACAGTCATTAAAACAAAACTTTTAAAATATGCTGAATTTAAAGCCAGAAGTCACATCACAAACTACTAAACTAAGACAAAAGCATTTTTGAATTACAAGTAATCACAATCATAAAAATAATTTTTGTGAAAGCGAAAGGCTTTGTGCCATTACTAAAGATATTTCATTTCAGTGTTCTCTCCTCCAGTCAAAATATTTGCATATGTTCTATTATGTATTAACATATTCATGGACTAGTACATATATAATTTATAAATCAATAAATATACATAGTTTGGGATAAGTAGTCAAAAAAGTTTATTGATGTTTTATACAACTGTATAACTTTGAGCCGTCTTTTTGGGAATGTTCCTTCTCATTCCCTTTTGTTCCTTTAAATAACATTCCTCAGGTAGCACGTGAGTTTCGGGAAGTGAGTGGGAGGCAGTATGGACACAGGACGTGCCTTCCGTTCACCTCTGAAGGCAGCACAGAGCCCACGCGTGCCGAGCAGTCATCTTCAGCACCAGACCAGGTAAGCGTGGTGGCACCCACAGGCACGTGTGAACATTTGCACACACCGGTGTGGCCTCAAGTGGAAAAACAGCGTATTTCTGTTTATTTATTTCTTCCAAAAACCTTTCTTGAGTTTCTGCAGACTCCCTGTCAAGTGCTAGGGAAACAGTTGCCTTAAATGTGTTCATTCCTGGAAGAAATGGCCACGGTTCATCTCTGGCCTGCTGCTGAGAGCCACAAGGACTCCATCTTAGAAGCAAGGAAACCAGTAGCTGCTTTGTGAACAGTTACACAAATTTTGCTCACCATGTGCCTTTAAATTGCAGGGAGCAGAAGTGCACCTGCGATTTTAAAATATTCCTCGCAGTGTCCTCTGAATATGCTCCACCTTCAGCTGCAAACATTCTGCTGGCAAATGCTATTCCAGTCACTCTATTCCTTCCTCAGCCCTTCTGTTCCTCTGCCCACGCGTTTCACGGAACTACCACAAGCCACCAGGCAGGCAGCTGCCACAGAGCCCCAGTGAGGTTGATGATTTTAACTTCTTGGGGGACATTTTCCAAATGCCAGAAAATGCAGAATCAAAGAAAATCAGCCATTCTGACAATTACACATGCAGACAAGAGGACAAATTAGATTATGCGCCTCACTATAGGAAAGGGCAAGTGTTTCAAGACCTGGTTTGTGCATTCATGGTACAGAAACACGTTCCCTAAAAATACTTGAGACCTTTCATACAGTATTGGGAAAGTACCAAAAATCTGTAAAATGGCTTCATACTGCACAACACAACATACTCCCAATAGGAGACAAGCTGTGTGATTTCTGCTTTCCCTCTAGACCCCTTCGTTCCTCCACAGAAATTCTCACAAAATATGTTGTTTAAGAATCAAACTACCTGTAGAGAAAGTATAAAAAATGCACCATTTTTGCCATTAGAGTTATCTCACAGAGGAGAAGCAGTGTAAAACCTTTACTTTGCATCTTAAGTTGTGGAAATGGAAGGTATATGACTGTCTATCTTTGAAAGACTTATGTAGAGAAATACTTTTCTAGACGTTGATGCCATCAATTCCCTACAGTGGTAGCCTTCAGTGTGGTCTCTTCATAACCCAAAATTACTCCAAGTGAAAAACTTGAGTCCACAGTCAGCTCTGTAACTTATCAGTTGAGCAAACTTAGGCAACCATTGGTTTATTTATCTGAGAAATATGCAGAAGTAACAGTAACTACTTGAAAGTGGTTGAGAGAAATAAATGAGGTCATGCACATAAGACCTTAGAACCATGCCTAGCACAAAGCAAATACTCAATAAACATTAGCAATCTTCAGTCACAGCAACCTGCCCCAGTACCCTTTCAACTCTGGACTGTGTTCCCTGAGCATCCTGTTTCTCCTGTGCTGAAGCAGTAATGTATCATCAAAAGATGTGAATACTAACCAAAGAAAGCTACATCCTTTGAGTCCAATTCCACAGTCCTCAATGCTTTAAAAATAAATCTGTTTCTGAAAAGAGTTTTGTTCTTTTTAACTTCAGTAATTGGGAAATGGATTGACTCTCATGCCAATGACATGAAAGAGATTTATTTTCCACTATCATGAAAAGATCATGTAAAAAGTAATCCCATTATGAGTTAGATACCATAGACCTGTACTTAGCCTGGGTGGTTTCCCATAATCCTAGACTGAAACATTATATGTGTGGATATATAGTGACCACAACTGAGTCTCAGTATCAGTAGTCTGAGATGTCTTAAACCAGAACACTCCTACAGTATGAAAGGTAACTTCTAAAGTCTCACTTCAAGATGAAACTGTCCAGCATTTGGCACTGCCTCATATAATATCAGGAGATACCATCCCTACTGAAAGGTCTCCTGTGGAACAATGAAACCTCAGTGTACAATAGGATGCATTCAGTCCCTAACTTGCCATCTCTGCTGACATGCTGGCAGTTCTCCATGGATCCAGTATGGCTCTGTGTGAGACCAAAGAGGTAATTTCAGCAGCAGCAGCAGCAGCAGTTGCTTGGCTAGTTGTTATCGGCATTGCTCAGGGAGCCACGAGGGTGGGAGATGATCCAGGAGAGGTTTCAAAGCCTTTGCTAGGAACATAAAGACCACAGCTGCTGCCTGACCAGTGGCTGTGGCCAAAAAGCATCGCCAAGATGCATTCTATTTTCACTTGATTGTATTCACCCCCCTCGGTGGTGTTAAATCTACCCATATTAACTGTGGAAAGTTCACTCAACACACACCCTCAGGATTTGTGAGTGTAAAAGTGCTACATTTTCTTCTGGAGTTGCCTCACACACAAACCCTAAGTCGTGTCTCTGGTTCTGAGATCAGGTTGATAAATGAAAAAGGCAACTCCTTTTGTCTTTTAGGTTGATTATCCCTGATCCTTAAGATAAACTGACTCAATTATTATCATTGACTTTCAGCTCTGAGCCACAACCCACAGAAGTCAATCTCAGACTCTGCATTGTGATCAGGTCCTCCTGTTTACTGACGCTTTTATCAATCTAGGATTTGATTCTAGAGAGATTGCTGGGACCAAAATTCCAAGTTGCTATTTCAGATCACTAGTTTGTGTCTGGTTTATACTTGTATGAATAAATCATACAAGAAGCCTGTATGGATAAATCAGGTATATCTTCCACATTTTAAATAAAATGTGTATCTGGCTAATGATCTTTAATTTGTTATATGAAGACACCCCAGTTGTTTAACTCAGAAACTTAATCTGCAGCTGCGATGGTCAAAACACTGAGGAGGAGCCAGTGTTTCTTTATCCAAGGCAACACTTCTCGCCAGAGCGTCTACATTATGCCCCTGCATTTCACTACCACCCAGGGCTCTCTTCACAAATCTTTTCTCCAAATCCACGGCACTTAGACATCATCATGAATGAGCTCCATGTTCAGAAATCAATAGTTTTTAGCTAGTTTGTTTTAAGCATAATGTACTGACAGGATATCTTGTAATTACGCAGACTGAGACCCTCGTCTGAAGGAGTTTGGACTCTTAAAAAAGACAAAAAGCAGCTTAGATGCAAAGATATTGATTTCAAACATGTGAAACCTAATCTAAGTTTTGAAACAAAACATACAACTCCATCTTTAAACATGTCTTTAGGCTTATTTTGACATAACATTTCCATTGCTTTTCTAAGGTTGCCTCAAAAGAATCTTTTTTTTTCTCAGAAAGCTCTGTATAAGGAAAGGACAATATTGGTCTGAGCTCCTGAACCCTTCTACTTCAGAAATTAAACAGAAAAAAAATCAGCATTATGTACACCACACATATAAAGTTGCAAATGTGACACTTTGTTTAAAATTGATTCCCCAAAACAGTATGTGGATTTAGCATGTCTATTAAATAATAGTAATAATAATAATAATAGTAAGTACTGTACAACTGAAGTAAGAATTCAAGTCAGTTATCATGATTTTCTTTTTTCTTTATGAATGACTGTACAAGAGGGAATGAGTCTTTCCCTTCTTGCACAGTAATAACTACCATAATTCTAGCTCTAGAAAAAAATTGTGAATGGAGTCAGGGACATTTGCATACATATCCTAAAATGAAAATAGAAAGATTACAAGCAAATCTTATACAAACCCGAAATTGGGAAAACTGTTATCAAAAGCTTTCTACCAAATTTCTCTATTAAGATATCCATTTTCACAGAGTTAAAAAACATCATAAAAACTGCCTTAAAAATAAAACTCTCACAAGATTAAAAAATGAGTAATTAAGAAATATAGTTCTCTGGTAGACATTTTGTTTTCTACTCCACTGTATAAAACTAATAACTCTAAAACAATAAAGATGGGAAGGGAAAACTCCTTACTAGTGAGACACTTTAAATGAGCTCCTTAAATACTTTTAACTAGCATTTAATTTATTTTTAATCAGGTCCTTATCATTTGTTAAATAAATTCCAAAGGCCCCAAGATTCCACAGCCCTTAGATAAGTTAATCTCCCATTGGGAAGCAACACATATTAAATAGTTGCTAAACCTTGGTAAATACACTTTTAATAATTAATTCTAGAAGTATTTAACTTGCAGTAATATACCGGATATTTCAGCAATATTGTAATCCATGGGATATTGCCGAGGGATTTCTCAGATTAACACATTAGGGTCTCGAAGTCCCATCTGTATACCTCTATCTGAATTAACAGCAGGTGATTCAACACATGGCGACCAGCTCCATGTGTCTGAGTGACCAATGATTTTATTACCGTATCAGTGAGATCAAATCAGTGAAATGCATCAATTGAGGAAATGCTTAGTAAGGGATGAGACAAACGGTGGCTTACAAGTCAACCTGAGT